>JAUMGZ010000006.1:2947-14973 GCA_032359645.1 Pododesmus macrochisma | reverse complement strand
TTTAAAAATAGTGCTTACCATATCGCGAGCACCTGGTTTCGCTTCTAGTTTTTAAGAGAAGTTCGTGATGATTCAATTTTTTGTTAATACATGTATATTTGGTTATTTTTTCTGTGTGCGTCCAACGTTTTCCTTTTGCGTTTGTCAATGCCCATGGACTTACGGCTTTAGAATATCGTCTTGTTTTTTTCGAATTTATACCTTAAACATGCACGTCTCACTTTGTTCATTCTGGGGTTGACTTTTTGATATAGCTATTATTATTTGTTTGTCAATAACTTTTGTTCTGTTCATCCTATTTTTTTCTTGTTTTGTTATGAGCATGTTTACAAAATAAAATAAACCAACGTTTTGATACTTTGCCGGTTAACGAATCGTCACTATGTTCTAACGCCTAATAGTCTCAAAAAAATGAGATTGAAAAACGAATCCTACGCATGCGCGATGAACAACTGAAATAGCCTTGCTTTCTTTTCTGACGACCGACATTTAACATGACCAGCAATCGGTTGGTTTCCTCCATTCAACAATAGACTGATCGCAAATGGAGAGTAGGATTGTCAGTAAAATATGTCTTTTGTAGTCAAAATTTGATATCGAACCTTGACTTTCCAATTGGTCTCGTTTAAAAAAAAAGATGATTTTCATACTATTTTTTCTAACACCGATACTTTTATACAATTTCTATTTGAAGGTTTCAAATATACAAGCTTTTTTATTGGTGCTAATGACCAAGTATTTGAAAACCAATGGCGATGGATTGAAACAGGAGCTCCTGTCGCTTTTACGAAGTGGGGAACTGGACAACCGGATGGAAATATAACTAAAAATTGTTTATCGTTGGAATGGGAAAGCGAGAATTTAGTTTGGAATGATGAGCAGTGTGGTCGTATCGACCATCATCATCACGCCCACGGTACGCGCCACTACATATGTCAAAAAAGGCAAGTGCTTTACTTAAAAAAATCCTTTTATATTAATAATTTTTAACTATGCTGTTTATTGGCATAAACAGGATGAGTGGAATCAATAGAACAAGAGACACTGACAAACCAACAAAAGCCGCATCAAACAACTCAACACAAGAAAAAAAAACCCGAAATTGACTTCTCAACAATCTTCAAGACTAGTAATCCACACGGATCGATTAAGGACGATCACCTAGCACGAAACCAAGCGGTGTGGTTAAACCGGTTAATGAAATCTCAACCTTTCCTATTGCCGCATGAGACAAGAAGTTTTAAGTATGGACATACATTTAAACTTTAAACTTTTAATAAATACACTTCATAGCGCTGCTCGTTTTTATGTTTCTGGGAAAGAATTGTTTGCTGTCGCTTAGTATGATATACATATTAATTAAACAATGTTGGTATCCATATACCACACGGGTACAAGACTGGTGGCAGCTAATGGGTTTGCAACATCAAATTGAGTTTAGGAGTTACTGCCTCAAGATAAGTTCAAGCGTTTACTTTGTCATATGTAATATCTTTTTGACATAGCCGTAGGAATGAAAACCGTTGCTATAATTACTATAGATAAACTCTGTGACAATTATTAATATAAAAAGAAACCAACATGACTTCTACGTCAGGTGGTATGTTAGTATGTTGACCCCGAAACGCGTAACCTATATTTAAAACCGGGTCACAAATTAAACAAAACTGGATATCCATGGCCCAAATTCAATGTTACTTTACAAGCAAATACTAATAATATAAGCTTTAGGTATTTCAGATTATTAGCAGAAGATTTTTTGAAATGTTGTTCATGTTTCCTAAATTTGCTTCCTAGTGACACCTCCTGTAGGTATGGCCTCATTATTTAAACAAATGTAATCACCTTCTCTTTGGAATGCTTTATACTAGATTTGGTTTAAATTGCTTCAAAGCTTTAAGATAAAAAAAATAAAAACGTTAAAAGATTCTGTTTGTCCAGACATGTATAGGGAACACTTGGGATGGACCACCAGCGTAATCATGTACAGAGTATATGGAACATTAGCATACAAACCAAGACGATATTCTAAAGCGATAAGTTAATGGACATTGGCAAACAAAGGAAAAACATTGGACGCACACAGAAAAATGCATTTGTCGCAAGAGACAAGAAGTCTGTATGGAAATACATTTAAAATTTAATAAGCGCTGTCTGTTTTTCTGTGTTTTTGGGAAAGAATATATTTTTTTTAATATTTTAAATACTCGTTTAAGAAGTATCTTCATAGTAACAGACGTAGTGGTTAGTAGTTGATACTTGACATCGCCATGAAGAGTTTTATTATTTTACTTAATGTTTGTCTACTTTTGCCTATATTTTGGGAAATATGAAGGCAGATAATTCATTACCTGGTTTTAACACACCGTTTGTTTATGCTGGCTGACAATCCTAAGTTGGTCCTTGTGAATAAATAGTCGAGACTGAATTAACCCCAACAAAATGCAAAATTTGTAGTGAACAATAGAATGCATGGCATCACTTTCATATAACATTTCATTTATTTCAGAATGAACCAAACGGTAGTTCCATAAACATACGTTAACGATAACCAACGCTTTCACTGGAAATGGGAGAAGCAGTAACCGTTGTTTAATTTATTACTTCGATCAAGATTTTTGTTTCGAATTATAACACAGGTTTACGTTGTATTGATTAAATTTGTGATTTTATCATTGCATTATTCAGCTATTATGTCTTATGTGTCTTCGCCACATAACGTTTATGTAAGTTTGTCTCTAAGAATGAGCTTTGTTTGGCAGATCATTGTGCGAGTACAAAAATGCAATATGAAACATGCCTCCAATAATTATAATATTTTAAAAGTAAAGTGCTAATACCCTGTGCGAGACATCCTTTTTCCGAATCCATCGTGATTTTTCCCCGTTTCCCCTTAGGCTCTGTAGCTTTGATTCACCTTAGTCTTGTCTATTCTTAATTTGCTTTCTCTATAGCGTTCATTTATGACGGCTGCTTTAAGCAATAAACGGGTGTCTCATACCGAGAATTGGCTTTTTCCTTTTATAATTATCATATTTATTTGAGGCATGTTTAAGATTGCATTTTTGTAATATTTGAATAGGAATTCATTATCGTTTTCCTCTGGACGCGTGTTTCGGACAATCCAGCTCTCATCAGCAAAGCTGCGATAATTAATAACATATAATTTAAAATTATTAAAATACGGTCGAACAGACGTTAATGATGATGTATTTGTCAATATACGCTTACTATAGAAACAAAGTGTACAAGGACTAATGTTAGCACGAATGACATCCATATGACGGCTGCTTCGACAATAGACCTGGAATTTGGGACAGGGGTATCTCACAAAGAGTATTGGCTGTTTCATCTTGTAAATACTATATTTATTCGAGGCATGTTTCATATATTCTTATCACTTGGATGGTTTCCTCTACTGATTGCATAGCCCCGAGGGTAAGCGTTTTCTAGTAGCATTTGCTTCCGAACATTTGTTATACTGAACCTTTCCCGAAAAGCTGCTTGTGAGGAACGCCATCATTTATTGCCATTTCATAACGTTTTTCTTTGAGTTATGGACCTAGGAGGACACAGTTTCATACTTACCTGTATTCTAAATTGTTGTGTTTGATGGATATTTTGTCTCTTTCTTTATTGTCAGTCAGTCAATCAGTCAGTCAGTCAGTCAGTCAGTCAGTCAGTCAGTTGTGGTAAAATTCAATTCTAAATAAATTAAAACGTCACCTTTGCTGATGAGGCCTGTGTTGTCGTGAAACATGTGTTCAGAGTTATACGATAAAAATTCCTATTTTGACTGCACGTACATTTTACATCTTTTGCAACTCAATTTTATAATATGTTTGGGTTGTTGCTTTTGTCCATCGTTACCATCGTGATTTGTACTATCCCTCCCCTCCCTTTTTTTAACTTTCCTGCTTTGATTTCACGAGGTCTTGTCTATTCTAAATTAATTTTCTTTGAAGCCTCCATTAATGACGGCTGATTTGAAGCTAGATCTGGAATTCGGGACGGGGGTGTCGCACAGAGAGTATTAGCTCTTTCCTATTGTAAATATTGTACTTATCGGAGACAGATTACATTTTTGTATTCCGAAAATGAACGGCCAACAAAAGTCAAATTTCTATATGAACGCATCAACAAATTTTTTTGATTCAATTTTCACCGCGGAATGTATTGTGACGCAACTTTATTGAATCAAATGATTTAGTAAAATCCTTGACGTGATCTACCAACCTGATCCGCGCAGGTTGTGACAAAAATAACGAAAATTAAGAATTATGAGCTTCAACCTTCTAAACACTAATCATTACGCATTGGTTGTAAAACATGGATATAAAAGAAAGGATGAGGATATTTGCATAAAAATTATAGTGTTAATTGACAAATTTACTCCAGCGAATTATAATGTACCACCAAATGAACTTTTTACCGAAAAATGGCAGAAAACAACAACTTGATTGCGAATTTCATCCGTGATTCTAGTTCTGACTATGACAGAACTGTTCAAATTGATTCAATTGAAAACAAATTCAGAACTAAAAGTGTCCGAGGAACCAAAATTCAAGGAAGGGGCAATAAAGAAATTCCAACAAAGAAAACTTTTTAAAATGGTAATGTCCATTATTAAGTTATACACACAATCAAGCAGGAAATCGGCCAACGCCTTCAACCACGTACACGTATCCGTTTTGGTGGCAGCGGTGGCATAGTGGTTAAAGTCGCCGACTTGTAATCATAATAGCCTTTCACCCTCTAGTTCGATTCACGTGCTAGTGTGAGAAAGTTGCCAGTGACTTGCCGTAGGTCGGTGGTTTACTCCGGGTACTCTTGTTTCCTCCACCATAAAAACTGGCACGTCCGTAAATGACCATAGCTGTTGATCGGACAATAAGCCCTTATACAAACAAACAAACAAGTATCCGTTTCGTACAACAGTCTTCGTTCACATGTATGTTGGACTCGAAGCCAAAGCGGGTCTTGTAACTATTTACTTTTACGGCTGATCTCTAATCAATCTCAAAATCTATGTCGGATGTTTTCCGGTTTCATATGCATGGTAAATTTGGGTTATGCCAAATATATTCATCATCTCTACCGTTCTCTTTTTTCAAAGCGCCACCGTTAAATTGCACGTTAGTTTTATCTTGACGTCGATGTCAAATATAACGCATTGTATAAGCTGAAAGACCGACAAAAATATAGAAATCGTTATCTGGAAGTGATGCCACAATAGAGAATTAAGGTGTCAAAATCAGGACAAGTTGAATCAACAGAATGAGAGGCAATGCCAAACAAACAATAACTGCATCAAAAAAGTTAACCACCATGAAAGGTCGGTCACCCAGCACAAAACAAGGCGTTATTGATAAACCAAATAATGAGGTCTCAACCTTCCCACCTCCCGCATGAGACTAGAAGTCTTAAGTACAGACATACATTTAAAAATTTAACAAATACACTTCATGACACTGTAAATCATCTCAACAACTAACCGCCCACATCAACTGTCCATAAAATTCTAAACGAGTAAAATGTAAATACATAATTACAAAAGACAATTGGAAGCAATTAAAACTTGTGAAAGTATAAAAATTAAAGCTAACCTGCCTCAAAAATCCAAGTCTGGAAAATTACAAAATTTTCAAAGTTGTTTTTTAAAAAAAATAATGATTTACTTATTCGGCATTATTTTGGTGACATATGTAGTCCTGAGACTAATAAATTGTAAGTTAATTGTTTTCTCAAGGATGTCATGGCTCAGGCTCCGTGGGAATTTAAAACAAAAAATCAAAAACTATTCAGAGGATGAGGTAATGACATTGGTTTGACACGGAGGCATCGCGGCGGGTGACACATGTGTAGCGGGAAACATTTACCATATCGCGAGTACCTTGTTTCGCTTCTAGTTTTTTAAATAGATGTTTGTGGTGTTTCCCTTTTTAGTAAATAAATATTTTTTTTTTGTTAGGTATGCGTGTGTCCAACGTTTTCCTATTTTTTGCCAATGTCACCGCCTGTTTTCGTGCAGGGTGACCGTCCTAAGTAGGTCTACCTGGATTACTTGTCTTAAGGATTGATGATTGTTGTGGTGCTTAATTGTTTGATGCCGTTATTGTTAGTTTTTAAATGTCTTTCGTTCTGTTAATTCCATTCATACTGCTTTTTCTGATTCAGATGTTATCTTTCATGACTGAGAAGATGTTTCTTTTTCAGCAGGTTAACAAAAATCCATATTCCTGATTTATTTTTCGATTACGTTTTCGTAAAAAAGTGAATTTAACAAAGTAGTAAATTCGAAAAACAAAGACGATATTCCAAAACCGGGATTAATTGGTATGGTTAAATCGATTAAAGGGATAACAACCGTCTCACTTAACCCACTGATTTGGGAGCCTCACACCACACACACACACAAACACTATGATTCTCAAAAAGTGATGCTAATCATTTACAGTCACACCTCCCCTAGTGACAACCCGTATAAAGCTACCTCCCGCTTATAGCGATCACTTTGTATCAGTCCCTTGAAAAATACGCTATATCTAAATGGTATATAGCGACCACCTGCTCAACGCGACCAGTGACTACTTATTAACGGACCTGTGGTCGCCTAACATTTCTGTTTAACGACTGCTGTCGCATGGAAAACGCATATATAAGACTACTTTATGATCACAAGCGGCCTCGCGTAAGTCGCTTACGCAAGTCATAAGTGACCTCGCGGAAGCCATGTGCTTTTTTGTAAACGCAATCGACAAATCGCCTGCAGGTAAATCTAGCCTCCTACAGGTGTTAATTAACGCAAGCTAGTTAAATATAAGACATTCTGAACTTATTATTACCTAAGACATTAATGATGACGATTTGTATGCTTACGTAACAGTTCTACAGTAGAAGAACAAGTGTAACCAAAATTGGTTTGCCGATCAGCTTGATTGCGTGTGGTACTTGTACTGTTTAATTGGTTATTTTTTGTACGATGTGAATGTATATATACAATAAAAATGTATATACAAATATTTTCAAATAAGCTTAGACCATATGATGTGATTTTGTAGGGTTTTCAATCAAAGTAAAATAGTGACACACAATATTTTCAAGCATGAAATAAAGTTTGAAAAAGTTACAGAACATAATTAAGAAAACTTTGTCGATACGCTACGTATCAAACTAAATGAGTTTTATAAAAATCTGATGAGTTTGCTTTGCCAAGCTTACACAAAAATGTGGTTCGATTAATAAAACAAAAATTTTCCTAAGTAAGTTTTAAAACATATTTGAAAATGTAATCAATGCATGATTTCGTATATTTAATAATTTCTTAAACATTAGGTTACAGGTAATCTAGTAAATAAATAATTAAAAACATGATTTTTAAGCATGAGAATTATATCTTAAAAACTTTATATACAATATGAAAAAGTATTTTGCTGAATCTTTAATATAATTAATTAAAATTTGTCACGAATGTATTGTATTCACTGAATAGCGCAGGGAGAAATATGACAATATGATATGATATATCATAACCAAAAGCCTGCATTGCCTGCTTGACAGCGTGACTGCTTGACAGCGTGACTGACTGACTGACTGACTGATTGCCTGCCTGAATAATTGGTTAATGAAAAAATATATAGCTAACATGAGGTACAGAAACGAAAAAAGACAAGTATTGCAAAACAAACTGTGAAATAAATAGGAATGAAGTTTGCTATAAACACGTGTATGAAAAACTAAGAGTTTAAATTTGAACACGTTGATGATATATACAATAAGAAGACCAACAACATCAACACAAAAAGTAAATGTCATAATTGACATTACACCAAAACCTAGGTGATTTTCTCAAACTTTAAGTCCATGGACATGGGCAAACAAAAGGCAAACGTGGGACGCACGCAGACACCATATCTAAATATTATTTTATTTACTACAAACGGGAACATCAAAAATTCTATTCAACACAAACATACCTGTGATATTTTTAAATTCATTCATAATATGGGCAACTCACCTAAGTGTTTAGATGTGGAGAAAATTTAAGCATACGCTCATTGAGATGCAAAATCAGACACCGATATGCAAACACATTTTTTATTTGATAAACCATATTCAAATCCTTAATGACTTCCAATGCATCTTCATCCAATAATGTTTGGCTGAGTATCATTTCCTCTGAAATGTAGAAAACATGTTTAAATTTAAAGAACAAAAAGCATACATTATACTAGCTGTAAATTGTACACGCATTCACATTAAACGTATCAATTTATCTAAAGTGGGATAACATTGTTAATTCGCCATCAGTGACCACACACTGTCGCCGCAGACACTGTCTCGACATGACCTACAATTGAGTTAATGGGATATTAAACCTCAATACAAAAACAAAAAGGAAAACACCTTTTCTAAATGTAAGCGACCCAAATTGAGACGGAATCCTTGTTGTCATTCGGTGGAAACTATGTAATCCCAATTTGGTAACATCGATGCTTCATTGTTTTATAATCGCTGTTAAAAGGACTATATATGTTAAAGTGGCTTGATATCTTGTAATTTAAAGGCGGCGTGAGAATAATGTGTTATTGTTAGGGTACGGTTTTTGTTCATCATAACCAACGTGATTTGTTCCGATTTTCCCTTCGGCTCTGCCGCTTTGATTTACCGAAGTCGTGTCTATTCTAAATTGATTTTCTTCATAGCATCCATTAATGACGGCTGCTTTAAGCAAGATCTAGGTTTCGGGACGGGGGTGTTTCACACAGAGTATTGGCTCTTTCCTCTCACGTGTATTATTTATCGGAGGCATGTTTCAGATTGCATTTTGTATTGTAGGACTAAGCATTGCAATAAGGACTCAATTTCTCGATATGATCTTTGAACGTCAGTGCATGCTGGTTACATGATATCACGATCCGGGGTCTTTGACGAGGACATCTCGATGATTTATTTTCTGGTAGTTAGTTGTTGTATTTCAGTGCACAACTGTCCTTCTGATTTAGACGTAATATTTTCCTTACTTTAACAACATGGTTTGTGTCCCTTTAAGATATGTTTGTATTAAAATTGTTAGTGCACGTTTGTAGTTTTCTAAAAACATTACACTAGGTCTCTTTATTTAAAATGTCTTTTGTGCCGCATTTCCTATTTCTGCTTTATTTCTAGAATTGTAGATTATTAAAATATTTTCCGATGCAAACGACAAAATGGAAAACACATTATACTTACGGCTTCTCGCAGATGTAATTATAAATACCCAGTATTGGACTATGGTGCCCGTGCGAGTGCTGCACGTGGGGCCTTGCGCATAACTCATCGTACCACATTAAGTCTCTGCCCTGCCATTCTAATGTAACACAGTTTTCTCTGGTTGTACCGTTCGGCTCCAATGGCGCCCAGCGACTAAATGCTATGGGGGCACCATTTTCAAGCCATCTGTATTGTCCTTCAAATGTATAGTCGCTTGCTCCGATGAACCACTTTGTCATTCCGTTATCTAGTAATATTAAGAAAAATATTATGCCTTTTCATATTATATACTCCGATGAACCACTTTGTATATCCGACATCTTAAATAAAATAATAATTCCTTTTCTATATCATATGCTCGCTGACAACACGTATCTCCTGTATGTTATATGTAATGATATGCAATTTCTTTGGAAAATGATTAAAATAATTATAACAACTATGGGATGTTTATAAGAGTCGCCTAATCCCTATCTTAATCTTAATTTAAAGTGGTAATAGTCTTCACATGTACTGCTATTTGGTAACGCAGGAATTACAATTAATTGATAATACTTTTCCCTTGAAAAATGTATTACTGCTTTTCAAACCAACAAAGAACAAAAAGATCGGAGTAAAAAGGTTTTTTTATTTCTCGAATTTGTGTGTGGATGACAATACATCGGGATAAGCCATGCCCCTTATTGCGATGACCCTTTCGTGAAGTTTATAATAAGCTTTACTGAGCATTCGCTCAGCTGATAAAGCAAATGTCCGACAACAACACAACATGATTTGCGGTCGAACACCAACTCTTGCAGTTTGAGCCCACAAAAACGTCGTGTCACCCAATATGAGAGATGTGTTTATGTGTTAAATGTTTTATGTTCAGTTCACATATAAGTGTAAATCATAGTGATTGTTGACGACGTTGGTGGAAATGTGTGTTGTGTCCATAACAAGTAAAGTGCTCTGCACGAACGAAACACACAGATGAACCACTCGTTACAACAAGTCATGGATAGTTTTAGGCGACCCGCTTAATCATTTGATTTTACAAAGACTTCGGTGATTTCCATAGGTCAAGGTTATTTGGTTCAGAATTTTAATTAGGAATCGTCAACAGGAAAAAATCGAAAACACCTGTTTTGTATCAATTAGTACTCAATTACAACACATTTTATATCCATGCCATCGTTATTTCTCTTCTAACTAGGCATTAACCGGACTTTTGTAGCTGATTTTGAATAATTGAAATTATGATTTTGAAGAATATTTCCGCTTTAAAGCTTACTGAAATGGTAGTTCCACACCATGTATGAGATTCACAAAAACTCACATTATTAGACTTTGCAAATTGCTAAAGGTAATTGCGGATTTATTTTCTATTACAAACATGCTGAAGCTATTCATGAAAAAATAAGAAAGTTGGTCCAGAATTCAAAACGACCTTTCAGCACTGTATATGCTATAATATTTAAATGTCATTTTATTAAAGATAAACGTTAGGCTCTAATAAATTTAAAAAAAAAATTCAGCTGCATTCAGTTCAGATCAACAAACCATAAGTAATACATCCCTGTCAAGTGAGTATATATGAATTTATAAAACATCAGAAGGAGAAACCATGCATGAGGGGAAACTTGACGACTAGGTTTGAACCCGCTAAGGTAGTACAGGGTGCTTCAAAATATCTGTTACACTTTCTCTTCTTACTATTTTCATTAATTGATGTTCGATTTCAATGCGGTTTGCATTTTTGTGTTTCCTATTTTGTTTTATTATATAAAAAGTTCGGGAGAATATAATCCATCTTGAATAATCTATGACGTCATTGATGACATCATCACTTTCTGTGATATAGGTTCAAAATGGAGTTGACCGACAAGCATCTTGCTAAGGTAGTAAAACTATTTCATGAATCTAAATCGCCTACCCATGTTATGAGAAGTATTCAAAGGAAGTATCCTGAAATATCGAAATTAAATATAACAGAATTTCACATTCCGGGAACCGAAAAGTCCAGTTTTTGTGTAGAAAAATCACTACGAGATGTTCAAGTTACATTGTTGGCAACCATGAGTTCAAGGGGAATTATCGGCCTATTCTTTTTCAAAACTGCAAGGTGAAGTTACAACAATAAACTCGGAATATTAACTGAATCTGCTTGAATCTCTAATTAAATTTCTACCTGCATTAAAGGTTAACGGGATGTTGCCTCATAACATATTTCAGGAGCAGTACTCCATTGGTTGACAAATACATTTAATGATAGACTAATTTCACTAAGATCAAATTATCCATTGCAACCCAATTATCCCTAACTTCAGCCTGTTTGGCTTCTTTTTGTGGGGCTATTTGGAAGACAGGGTTTATACACCTTGAAACTACTGAAAACTTAAAGAAAGCAATACATGTAGAGATTAGAAAAATCACCACAGAAACATGCAATGCAATAATGGAGAAAAAATTTCAAGCACCAAATACAACTTCAAACGTCAGTGATTAGACATCATTTTGAACATATTTTGTGAAAAACAGTGGTTTTAGAAAAACTTAGGTGTACTTATTGAAAAATGACCTTTCATACATTCTGTTTTTATGATATAAAAATGGTTATTGTACTGTTTTGATTTTTTAAGATATAAAGAATAAAAAGTGTAACAGCTATTTTGAAACACCCTGTATATACGAAACATCAAGACGATATTCAAAAGCTGTCAGTCCACGGACATGGTCAAATAAAAGAGAGACGAGGGATACACACAAAAAACAGTAATAACTAAAAAGGAAAA
>JAUMGZ010000004.1:37214-47223 GCA_032359645.1 Pododesmus macrochisma | reverse complement strand
CAATGTAGCTACTTCACGAACTGAGTGACCAATGCATCTATTTCACGATCTATGTGACCAGTGTTACTACTTCACAAACTGAGTGACCAACGTAACTACTTCACAAACTGAGTGACCAATGTAGCTACTTCACGAACTGAGTGACCAATGCATCTATTTCACGATCTATGTGACCAGTGTTACTACTTCACAAACTGAGTGACCAACGTAACTACTTCACAAACTGAGTGACCAATGTAGCTACTTCACGAACTGAGTGACCAATGCATCTATTTCACGATCTATGTGACCAGTGTTACTACTTCACAAGCTGAGTGACCAATGTAACTGTATCACGATCTGAGTGACCAATGAAGCTAGTTCACTAAGTGGCGTTACCAATGTAACTACTCAAACTATTAGAACATGGTTAAAATCTTGTGGTTTGTACTATAATTTTTATAATTTCGATTCTAGTTAAAAGAATATATTCTGTAAAATTAAAAAAAACCCAACAAATATTCCCTTTGCGTGTTGTGAAGAACATTGCAAAACTTAGAGGGATTGACGCTGCATCGATTTAAATTGACCCCTTTAAACGCAGCTTAGATTCTTGCATCACATATGTTGAAGCTTTTGTATTTAACATTTTTATGTTTCTTTTGATAATGTTTTTGCATATACAATAACCTTTTTTGCTAACAGCAGCACACATATCAATATTTAAAATCATAAGAAATAATTGATATAGCACAAAATGAGAAAGCGCGTCAAAAGAACAAAACGCCCAGGACAGTCGTCTGTCGTTGATAGCAGATTAGATTGTGAAGTGTGTGGACAGAGTTTTAGTAATGATGCAACGTTACTTTTACATCTTGAAGCTACTCATAGCAATACAAATGCGCACGAGGAGTTGCGGACAGGGGATCTCGCAAAATACATATCAAAATCACCATTTAGGCCTTGTGAATTCGACATATACCTATCAAAATACCAAACGCAGCATAAGATCCCTAGCTGGTTGAAGCGAAAGCAAATTATCCAAGAGATGGGAAATGACTTTTCGAGTTGTTCGAGTACACCTCTTCATATGACACCTATCCACATACCTGAACAAGTGTTTATATCTAAATATCAGAATATAGAAGAAGCAGATGAAAAAGAAGAAGCTGAAGCTGAAGAAGAAATAGGAGAAGAAGAAGAAGAAGAAGAAGAAGAAGAAGGAGAAGAAGAAGAAGAAGAAGAAAATCAAGAAAGTAAAAAAATAGAAGATGAAAAAGAAGAAACAGAAGAAAAAGAAGAAGACAATGAGTACGAGGAAGTAGAGGTACAGCCATATGAGAAAGAAGAAGTAGTAGAAGCTGAAGAAGAAAAAGGGGAAGAATTAATTGAGGCGGAAGAAGAAGAGGGTGATATTTCAGACGATTGTTTATCAGTAGTACCAAATGTGTTAGATATTGTCCTGTCTGAATCGACGAATGAGCAGATTGATCTTGACATCATTATGTCTGCTGTTTCGAAAGAAGATCCAAATAATTTATTTGAAATTAACAGTGAGACGGACAATCTCAGCACAAATTCACCTGATTCATTATATTCTTTAAATGTAAACTGCACACCTGTCTCCCCCGAGTTTCAATTTTTCAATATATCAAATGAAGATTACAATGCTTCTGAAAGAATACATAAAAAAGATTCAAGCAGAGAGCAGAGTGTTGATGAAAGTTTACCTTCGTCTTTAAATTTAAGTAACGCTAGAATAGAATGTGATCAATCGTCACTTGGCAATGCAATTGTTACAGTATCTACTCATAACAAGCCAGACATATCACATAACAAACTTAAGTTTGTAAATACAGTGAATGAAGAACTAACAGAAGATTCCTCTAGCATAACACCAAACAACACCCACCCCTGCACTTATCAGTGCTCCGTATCTAAAGTTTATACTAATGATAACAAACATATGGAAAAAGAGGATTCCGTTCTGGAAGATTATGAACAGAACACTGATGTATCTCTAAACAAAAGCCAATTAAATACTCATATGTTTGATAGTAAAGGGAACACTACCGTGGTGTCTGAGAGGCTTTCATGCAAGTTTCAAGAGAGTGACATGGCAACTTTGGAAAATAATTGTATTCTTATTAACCCAGATCTGTCATGTGAAGTAAATATTGGGGATTCAGAAAATGAGCATCGAAAGAACGATTCACAAAGCACATCTAATTGTGCAACAACATCCAAAGATGCACGCAGCTTATCGGGGTACCAAGCAAACACGTACCAAGACAACTTCATAAAACCATCGGCAATAGATTCTTATCACATTGACACAGCTACATCATCAGATTTAGTAAATATCGAAAGTTGCAATAATGAGGAAGATTCCAAAACTGAATCAAATAGCACCCCTTCATCTTGTCAATCAAGTCCCTTACATTTATATCTTAGCGTCGACGACGAAGAATATATAGACGAAGACGACTGCGTGTTGATAGAGACGAATCAGATTACTGATGTATCCCAAAAGCAAAACGATTTAAAAAGTCAAACTTTGCCTATTTCAGTTAATAACAATATCTTAATATCTGTTCAACCCGAAAACACTTCTAAAAAAAACCACATTACAGATACAGCAAATGCTTTAAACAACCAAGACGATAATCCGTCTCAAAACAGTTCGGATTCTTTATGTTTGCAGGATAATCACCAACAGTACACTTCACCAAGTACATCAAACACCCCTTCATCTGTTTATCCAAGTCCGTTGTATAAATCCCTCTGGGACGAGGACAAAGACATGAACACAGGCAATTCTTTATTGGTAGAGCATACACAGAACATGAGTATATCTCACAATCACAACGGTTCAGAAGATGCACAATTGTTTGCTAGGGAAGGTAACATTTCCCACAAGTCTCTAGACATCAGCAGTATGACAGACGATGCAAGTGTACGTACAGTTAATTATTCAGAACTATCACCGAATACAGTAAATAATTTTTCTATAGAAAATAACCATCGGAATTATTATTCAGCTTGGCCATCAAAGAACACACCCGCATCCATTTTCCAAAGTCCCATTTATGAATCGTATAGTGGCGTGAACAAAAAATTGCATAAAGAGAATTGCATATTGATTGAAAATATACCGAACAATGATTTGTCTCCAAAGCAAAAGGATCTAGAAGGTTCGAGTTCACCTGTTTCAGAAATGGACGATTCATTGATGTCTGAACACGCTTCATGTTCTACTCATGACATCAACGTGACAACCACATTAGAAGAGTCTAATCAAATAGACTCTGATCCAACAAAAATAACTACAGGTGCTATTCATACATGGAGTGACCATCGAAAAAATACCTCACCAAGCTTATCAAATAAAACCCCTTCGTCCATTTTTTCTAGTCCGGCGTCTGAGTATCTTTTTGAATTGCACGAACATTTGCACAAAGATGATTGCGTGTTGCTAGATAAAATGCAAAACATTGATTTTTCTCAAAAGCAAGAGATTCTAGAAGGTTCACGTTTACCTGTTTCCGAAAGTGACGCTTCATTTATGTCGGAACACCCTTTACGTACTTCCCATGATAACAACAAGACAACTGTTACAGTAGTAGACGAATCTAATCGTAAAAACTCAATGTTCATGCATAATGCTAAAGATGCGTTTCATACATGGAGTGACCACCGAAAAAAAAGCTCACCAAGCACATCAAATGAAACCCCTTCGTCCATTTATTCTAGTCCGGCATCGGAGTATCTTTTTGAATTGCACGAACATTTGTACAAAGATGATTGCGTATTGATAGATAAAATACAGAACATTGATGTTTCTCAACAGCAAGATATTCTAGAAGGTTCACGTTTACCTATTTCAGAAAGTGATGCTTCATTGATTTCTAAACACGCTTCACATACTGCTCGTGATTTAGAAGGTTCACGTTTACCTGTTTCAGAAAGTGACGCTTCATTGATGTCTGAACACGCTTCACGCACTTCTCGTGATTTAGAAGGTTCGTGCTCACCTTCCTCAATAAGTAACGCTAATCTGGAATCAAGCCAACCGTGCATTACGTATCAAGACAATAATATGGTACAGGATGTTTGTACTTTAGATATTAAGAATGCAGGAACGCAACGTTCACATAGTAAATCGAATGATACCACATGCTCTATTTATCCAAGTCCTTTATCTGATGACAACGAAGATGTGCAAAAAGAGGCTGCAGTATTGAAATATAATGGACAAAACAGTTATGTAACTCAAAAGCAAAACAGTTGCTTCGGACCACACCCGTGTGCTTCACTGAGTGACCCTAAAGTCCTATACGATCACTCTTCGAATGCAAAATCAAATGTTGTCCAATCCTCCATTTATCCAAGCCCTGAATCTGATTCTTTCAACGATGAGGACGGAAAAATTCACACAAAGGATACAACATTGAATGATTACAAGCAGAACAACTTAGTAAATTCACAGACTGACCTCCAAACCAATTATTCGCAAAGCACGTCGAATTATATTCAGTGCTCTAATTATTCAAGTCCTGTATCTGATGACGATGAAGATGTACACAAAGAAGATCCCACGATAAAAAATCAAAATAACGTTTTGGATTCACATGTGCCTACTACAGTTAGTAATCAAACCATAACATCTGATCATCTTTCAAACACTTCTGAAAATAACCAATTAGCAAATCCAACAGATAATTCTACTCAAATTACTATTTTGTCTAGTTATCAAATTTCCAAAACTGAATATTTCAATATTGTTGACATAAATTTATGCCGAGAGGATACAACGTTGGAAGGCATTAAACAAAGCCCGGATATATGTCAGAATGAAAACGTATTGAGTGATGCACGTGTGCTTGATAATGACGCTACCTTGGTACGTAACCACCCTTTACACACATCACAGGACAACACATACAGAGGAAGTATGGATGATGATGCTCATCAAATTGACACCGATATGCCACAAAAAGAAACAATTCTTGTAAACAATGATTTAGACGAACATCCAAACCAAGTCTCACAAGATACGTCTGAAAGCACAACTTCGTCCATTGCTTCAGTTCCCATATCCGAGTTCGTCAACTACGTAGATGTCGACGTGAAAAAAGAAGCAAGTATGGAAAATAATTCTAATAAAATGGACTTTGACCTGTCACAGAATTTGAAAGTTACTTGTATTTGGAATAACTACCGACAGCCCAAACGTGCAATTGCCATTCCAACGTACATTCCCCAATGTTCCGCGTCGGAATATCTCTGTGACTTGGACAAAGGTATAGAAAAAGTGGAATTCGTGTCCAAAAAGCATAATCGCAATATCTTTGATGTAACTCTTGAACCGTGCAACTCACTGGATAAACATTTGCTTGATAGTATAAGTAGCATATCATTGGCATCTGAGCATCCTTTATGCACTTCTCGAGACAAGTACATCGCAAGTTTAGTACATGGTTCTAGTAGAATTATCGCAAATCTGCAAGAAAACACTGATATAATTGTAAACGCACTATATGAACACTTAAAACACGTTCCTCAACATACACCCAATTCCACAATCTCTTCAGATTATACATCCGTATCTGAGTCCATCAGTGATATGGATGAAGATGTGCACCACAAAGACGACACATCGAAAGAGTTAAAGCAGCACAGTGGTGAAGGTAATACGCAAACGAATTCAGAAAGTTCATGTTTGCCTGATTCAGTCAGTAACTCGAATTTTGCATTGGATGACATTTCGCGTGCATCTGAAGACAATTGCGTAGCCAATGCGACAGCTGATTCTGTTCAAATAAACTCGAATCGGTCAAATAATTCAGAATCGAGAGTACATTGCAACCGAAAGCATATTTCAACAAAACTATCAAATGATAAAGACTTGTCAATTTGTCCAAAGCGCGTATCTATATCTCTCAGGAGGGTGGACGAAAAACTGATTAGAAACAGTGACAAGCTATATCATTGTGAAAAATGTGACAAAACGTTTATTGGTATTTCACAATTCAAAGTGCACCAACAAATTCACAAAGAGAGTGAACATAAACGCATTGATAATGAAGCAAGTGTTGAAGGTAAACATCACCCGAAGGAACATATAGAAAATAATAAAGATGGCAAGAAATACACGTGCGATATATGTGGGAAGGGTATTGCGTATATCACAAACTTACAGCGACACCGAAAAACGCATTTAAATCACACGCCATACGAATGTAGTATATGTAATAAGAAATTTTCACAATTTTCAAATTTGCAAAAGCATGAAAAAATTCACCGAGATGAGAAAGAATATATTTGTGATGTATGTGGAAAGACATTTATAGAAAAAACTAATATGATTCGACACAAGTTTACACATGAAAGGGAAAAACGTTTCTCGTGCAATGTGTGTGAGAAGAGTTTTCGGTTTGAACACAGTCTACGGAAACATCAAAAACTTCATTCAGGCTCATTCCTATATGAATGCGACATGTGTGGTAAAAGGTTCAGAGAGTTCTCTACATTACAGTGGCATCTAAGAATGCACACACATGATGAAACTCATGAATGTGAAACGTGTGGTAAGCATTTTAAAGATATAGCACGGTTAAAAACCCACATGAGGATTCACTTGAAAATAAAAGCATATGAATGCGGTATTTGCTACAAAACGTTTTCTGAAGAATATGCTCTGAACAAGCATTTTAACTATCACATTGTCGAAAAGAAATACAGATGTGGTATTTGTCGGGATAGCTTTGTATCTAAACAACTCTTAAAGCTTCATAAAAAAATACACAAAAGCGAACGTGCATTCACGTGTCACATATGTGGTCAACCAAAGTCGACATTGCGCAATCTACAAACTCATATTAGAAAACATAGCGACGAGGAGCGGTATGAATGTGACATTTGTACTGAAGATTTTCAACGACCAGAAGATCTGAAAGAACATCTTACAGTACATGTAGTTAACAAACCACACAAATGCGACATATGTTCTAAATGTTTCTCACGACCAGATGACCTGAAAGAACATCTTACTGTACATGTAGTAAACAAACCACACAAATGCGACATATGTTCTAAATTTTTCTCACGACCAGATGACCTTAAAGAACATCTTACAGTACATGTAGTTAACAAACCATACAAATGCGACATATGTTCTAAATGTTTCTCACGACCAGATGATCTGAAAGAACATCTTACAGTACATGAAGTTAACAAACCACACAAATGCGACATATGTTCCGTAGATTTCTCACGATCAGATGATCTGAAAGAACACCTTAAAGTACATGTGGTTCATAGACCACACAAATGCAACATATGTGGAAAAGGTTTCATAAAGCAGCGTCTCTTAACGTCACACCTTAAAAAGCATAAATTTATGAAGTTCTTCGTTTGTAGCTTATGTGGATATGAGTTACACGACATTAAAAGCATACGTTACCATCACAGAAAACACAAAGGGCAACAAGAGTTTGTATGCAGTATTTGTAAAAGGACATTTGAAAAAGTCAAATGCACTGAATTACATATTAAAGAGGAGTGTGTGAGAACATTTGAATGCGATGTGTGTGGAACACAATTCACGATATTAAACGCACTCAATGCGCATAAACTTACGCATACGATTGATGATCCAAATGCGCATAAACTTACGCATACGACTGATAATCCCAAATCTCATAAGCCTACGCATGCGCGTGTTAATCCCAATGAGCGTACGCTTACGCATACAGTTGATAATCACAATGCACATAAACTTGCGCATGCAGTTGTTAATCCCAACTCTCATAAGCGTATGCATGCGGTTATTAGTCCCTATGTTTGTAAATTGTGTGGCAAAGAAATACATTTATTGAAAAATATTCAGAAACACAGGAGAATGCATAGAGACGATGTGCCATACAAATGCAAAATTTGTGGGAAAGGATTCACCTGGAAAAAACGCCTCCTTTTTCACGAACAAACTCACATTATAACGAAATTTAAAGATGTTAATGTAAATTCAGACAATATGGTGGAAACATCCACGCAGATGAAATTCAATAATGAAATCAGGGGAAATAATGTTGGCAGTTTTGTTAAAATTCCCGAACAAACCAAAGATGAAAACGCCATTGATAAACATTTCGCCGACATAGGTATAAACCAATCGAGCACTGACATAAGTATTTACGATTTTGAGTCTGGCGACAATTTTACACCCTCAATAACAACCGAGACATTTTCTGTAAAAAATGCAACAAAAATAAAGCATAAAAAGCCTGAACAAACTATCTCAAAGCATGGACCAGATTTTAGCGAGATGATAACTTCAACACCAAAACACAAGGTGAGAAAAAGACGTTTCGAAATTGTTGAAAATAGTATTATAAAGGATAGTGATAAATCCTTAAAAATAAAGATAGTGATTAAAAAAAGTGATAAACATAAGAAAACGTTTACAAAGGCTGAAAGAAATTTCAGAAATAAATCTCCACATAAAGTGCAAAGGGATACACGTGGCCAAGATAAAGACCAGACTAAACATTCGAATGAAGAGTCGGATTCTAACAATATCGAGAAACATTTTGGAAAATTCAAGCATTATGCACGTGGTAGTCAGTTTAGGCGCTAATCCGTTTAAATAATCGTTGTATCGTTGTCATTCAGATCACTTATTAATCTCAGTGCTCGATTGAGTCATAACGTTATAAATACAATGACGTTATATAAGTAGTGAGCTTGGAAAAATACAGAAATTTGTTTGGTCAAACTTTCTCACTGCTTAGTAATTATAAAAGCTACTTTCTAAATTATTATCCCCCTTTCCCTCAGATTTTGTCAAGTCTATTGGACTGTTTGCCTTCGTTCTCGTGCAACCGTGAAGACGCTTTTAATGACAGTGACACAGTGAATTCATTAAATATTTATTTCGGATAATTGAACACTAAATGCAGTAAGTGGTAGCGTGTAATTGTACAGTCTGTGATATGTAAAATGATTTACTTGTTCAATTATGTGTACATGTATGTTAAGATATTTCATTGTTTATTTACTTGTTCAATTATGTGTACATGTATGTTAAGATATTTCATTGTTTATTTAATTGTACAATTATGTGTACATGTACGTTTAGATATTTCAATGTTTATTTACTTGTCCAATTATGTGTACATATTTGTTTAGAATCATTGTTTATTTACTTGTTCAATTATGTGTACAGGTATGTTTAGAAACATTGTTTATTTACTTGTTCAATAATGTATATTACCATTTTTTGTATGAATGTTTCCATGCATTTGAAAATTTAAGGTATGACGTGTGCTTAACGAGATGATTGGTCGTGTTGAAGCATACATGTATATGTTCATGGTTGGATGGACATGACTACAATATTTGTTCTTAGCAATTATTTTTTCTTCTTCTTCTTCAATATTTTGCAGTGTTTAAATACTTTTAAAAGGTCGATAGCTAGCTTATTTCAATTACGATATGTTTTAGAGTTTCAATTGTCATGTTCAAAAGTGTATGTATGCGGTAATTAAAGTTTTAAACAATTATAAAACATATAGCTTAACTGAAATGGTTGAGTGTGTAAATGCTAGAAAATGTTAGCGTCAGTGTTACAAATTGAACAATCGGGATGAAACCTAAGTCTTTCAAGTTTAAAAAATGTGTGACCATTATCTGTGACAAAGCATAACATTTTGTAACATATCAGCATTACACTGTTCTTGGTCGGGGTTAAGAAGCGTTAAATAAATGTATAAGAAACTGAACAATACGTGTTGAGTGCCGATCAATTTATGATATCCATAACAAAAGGACCGGCATGTTTCATCAGTGAATGGGAATACTGTAGAATCAGAAAATTTCGTTGTGGTTTTAATTTCGTTTATTGCGTTGTTGTGAAAGATCGACGAAACTAAAACCATGTCGAAATTTTTCACATACCTTCTAAAAAGAACACCTTAAGTATTTTCAACGAAATATTATGTCAACGAAATCACTTTATTTTCAAAACAAC
>JAUMGZ010000003.1:7889-18128 GCA_032359645.1 Pododesmus macrochisma | reverse complement strand
GCTTCAACGGTTTTTTTTTCGAAATCTGTGTCCATAGCTTTTCCTTAAGGTGAATGCCAATATGAAATTCAAAATAGCCGCCAATCGTACATTTTTCAACGGAATTAAAATTTTGTTTTACGTGCACTATCTCCATACAATACTGTTTGCAAAGTTTCAGAAATAAATCTTCATTTGTTGTTTTTTTTTTTTCAGAATCTTTGTCCACACTTTATTATGGATGGACAGACGGACGGACGGACGGACGGACGAGATGCAAACCTATAGTCCCTCCCGGTTTCACCGGTAGGGGACTAATTAACTGAAGGGGAAGCCGTTAAATTAATAAATTATTTATCTATATGGCTCTCAAACTGAACCATAAACCTAACAGCTTACTATGCCTATTGTGAATAAGCAGTGAGCAAGTCTTACCATTAGGCATGTGGTTCATTTGAAGTACAAACAAGAGGCCCATCGAGCCTTAACGTCAATCTGATTGAAATAGGCCAACAACTAAATATTTGCATTTGAATACTTTTGACCCTAGGGTCATGCCGTTAACAAACTTGGTTCTCCATGCTCTCAAGTTATTACATAACACAACATTAAGCACTAGACCTTCAAATTTTTGAAATTGTCAAAATGTTCCCACTTTAAGCCCTGTAAAGGCACCCCTCGGGCCAAACCCTTCATTTGAACAAATCTGAACCACTTCCCCTAGGGATGACTTCAACCAAGTTTAGATAAAATTGGTTAAATAGTTTTGGACAAGAAGTCGAAAATGTGAACAGTTAAAATATTTGCTATAGTGTTGAACTTTAACCCAATAACGCGTAACCTATTTTTACCCCAGAGTCACGCCTTGAACAAACTTGGTTTTCCATGCCCTTAATTTACTACATGTATATACCAAAGCATTAAGCTCTAGGCCTTCTAGTGGTCTCCTAGTGGCGCCCCTGGAGGCCGAGCCCCTTCATTTGAACAAATCTGAATCCCCTTACCATAGGAATACTTCCTACCAAGTTTGAATAAGATTGGTCCAGTGGTTCGGGCACAGGTGAGCTAAAAAAACCCCTAGGTAAATACAGAGAAATGAGTAACGCGCATCCTTAATGCTTTTGTTTAAGTTCTGGTAAATGACCATGTGTTATATTGCACGAAGCCTACGGTCAACTTGCGTCGGTTGGCTTGATTATCCTGCTGCGGTTTGTTTCACACATTAACACTGAGGCTCGTTTGTAGTTATGCGGGTGTCACACTGCCCCGAAATTGACACAAGATGGCCATACGAATACGGAATTTTGAATTTCGCACGAAGATTGCCTCGAACTTGGTCAACAGCCAATCAACAGCCGAAGCAAGTGTACGATGCCAACAGAACGTCACACGATGGCAACCGAACCGTACACGAAGGCAACACGAATTAAGATGTGAATTTTTATTAAGTAGTTTACCCGCTGGACACACGATGGTCACACAAGCGATGGCTACACGAGCGATTGCGACGTCGTATTGAGAGTACGATGTGTTCGAACTAGGTCTCGAAGGCGTCACGTGACCTCCCGTTGGAATAAAACCTTTGGCCGACCGTGGGAATTCAAAATATATGAATACCAACTGACTGAGGAAGATGCTCTGAGGCTGGCCTTTTATATGTCCACGTTACCATGACACATGGGAAACGCTTGAGCTACTCAAACTCGGCTGTATTCGCCGACACCGTGGTCCCAGCTCGATGTCATCGTACTATAATACGATAGCTTTACGACGGCATTGCGAGGGCTTCACGTAGTCATGTTGCCTTTCTCAGACAATCGGGCAGCTTCTTGTTTCCTTCGTATTGTCTTCTTGAGGCAAAAAATGCCAGATGGCACCAATGGCACCGATGATCACACGAAGTAAAGACGAAGATGACACAATTTGACAAGATGCCCTCACGATAGCCTTACGAAGGGCAAAATGGGCACACGAATTCAACACGAAAATTAACCTTCGCAAGATTTTGCCACCGGTCATGAAGTACGATGGCTTAAGATTCCCTCACGAATGGCCCGATGTTTTTACGATCAGAGCCGAATTTGAACATTTCCTTTATCGTGTGTCCATCTGGTGGTAATTTCGAGACAGTATGACGGAACACCATATTTCTCTGTAGTCGGGCCCCTTACTGCTGTAAAGGGGTTTGATTCGGAGAACTTTACTGGCTCGGAATTATTGTTCATGGAATGGTCACCAGAGTAAGACAGGTTGAACGGTAGATGCCATAAAAAGATCGTCATGTCAAGATGTTTATATGGCGTTTCCGTGTACATGTAACCCTTTGTCTCACTAAAATACCACGTTCGTTTCAATTAAATTAGGCTGAAACGCTTTTCCTTGTTATAGTTCTACACCTTAAGCGTAAATTTTCAATACCTATAGTTATTTCTCTCCATGTCAAATCTCTTTTATCTTAAATTTACAGTTACGATTTTCCCATCGCTTCCTTTCTTTCTCATACAATTTTTCCTGTTTTTCTAAATGACATGCAAATGAACTAAAAAATCGTTTTACACATTTTCAACATTTATTAAATGGAAATACATGTACAATTATTCAATACTAATCTATGACATCATACTTTTTATAAACATTATTTTGCAAAAAATATTTCTTTAATTCTTTTTTTATCAAAATTCACTGATTTATTTTACATAAAACCCCATTTAAAATCTATAAAATGCTGACAACCTTTAGTTTTTTGTGGCAGAAAATTGTATTAACCTAAAAGTATTAAATACTCCAAATTTGAAGAAATTTTATCTAGAAATGGTGACACTGGCTTAAAGAAACAATAAAGAAAACATTCTCGACCACAAAGAGTTACTATACTCAAGTGTTTCTTTATAAAAAGTTCTTACTGAAAATTAAGCAATATTTGGACTTGAAATTGAAACAGGAATAGAAATGCTCCTGGTTACTGAAATTGTATTGAATATCACTCAAATACTTTGTAACAGGCTACCTCATTTTTAAGATAATTTCTACGCGTTTTTAAATCACTAAGGTTACATTTTACTACTTTTTTTACCTTGAACTCTCTTTAACATATGAATTTGTTATTATTCATGTTCATTCATTTTCAATTTGTATTGAACTTTAATTTACGTTAAAAGTTTACCTTAAAGACTAACCATCTACATTTGTTTATGATTGTATGACCTAGTTACGTTTGAATACTTGTAATTTTAGCTTTGCGACGATCAAAACTCACCCAATGGTTAATCGATCTACGGGAGATGATTAAACATTCGTATAAATTGAACTTTTAATATACAATGATCAATGGGGTAACTAGCAAGGTAATTGATGCTGTTCGACTGTTGAAGGGCGCCGTCAGATCTAACAATATTACGGAATAGTTAACTCAGGAGCGTTATATAGTTTATGTGTTTTTACCGTGACGTTTCAGCCTCAAACTAAATCACTGCTATAAAAATGAATCTTCATATTTCATTTTCCCGAGTAGTCTCTTTTACCCAAAGGAAATGCAAGTCACATTTATCATTTCAATTCGTTTTATTTTACAATTCGAAATATTAATGCAGTCGAAATAAAGAATACCATTCGGAATTATACAAACACTTCAGTATTCTAATTAGCTATAAAAGTTCTTTTATTTCTTCTTTATGGTTTAAAAGAAAGAATGATTTCTCTAATGTAAATGCATATTTACACGTTTAAAACAAAGGCGATTGAAAGTACAATTTTAAATGAAAGAACGATGATAACTCGCCATGAATTATTCACATTTATATCAAAGATGTAATCACTTTGTAACATTGATATTAAAACCAACACATATTTAATGAGGAACGTCGTTTCATTACGCTGATTATTTTACAAACAAAATGACAATGGTTTTCTGAATTTTGATATCTACCGATACACTTTTGTAAACAGTTAATAATCGCTGTGACCCAAATTGTTCCCAAATGAGTATCGTGATTTATTGACCAATCAAACTATACTGATCAAGAAATAAAGAACTGATTGATAAATTTACATAACAGTGAAATGCAAAATGCTAAAACGCACAAAGAAAAAAATTCATTCTGCACTCAACATCAACATCGCTAGGCAACCAACATGAATCCCAATGGACCTTGATGCGTTCACCTGAAGCTTTAAGCCCTTTGGTCAACTTTCACCAATATATGCCCCCGTGCCAATGTTTCATCATTTGAAATTCTCTGTTAAATTTGATTGAAATTTGACCAGTAGTTCAAGATACAAGCAATAAGTTCAAAGCCTACAAGTTTATTAGAAGAATTTTTAATTTTTGTCAAAACATTTCCCCTTTTTATCCACCTTGGGGTCAAACCACTTCATTCGAAAACTACATATCCCTTTTCGACCAAGGATGCTTCCTACTAAGTTAAAGTGAATTTGTGGCCGCGGTGGCCTAGTGGTTAAAGTTGCCGACTTGTAACCATAACAGCATTTCACCTCCTAGGTTCGATTCCCGTCGGGGCGGCCTAGTGTGAGAAAGTTGCCATTGACTTGCCGTAGGTCGGTGGTTTACTCCGGGTACTCCGGTTTCCTCCATCAGTAAAACTGGCACGTCCGTAAAAGACCTTAGCTGTTGATCGGACAATAAGCCCTTAACACACAAAAAAGTTAAAGAGAATTTTACACATTTGGCGAAGACTAAAATGAAAACAGTTGACATTTTACAGTATTGAACTTTGACCCTAAAACGCATAATCAAATGGTGACCGAATGGCTATGTCTTGAACAAACTTAGTTCTCCATGCCCCAAGATAACTACATAAACAAGCATTGAGCTGCATACCTAAATATAACATGAACATTTTAAGAATTTTTCGAATTGTCCACTTTTTGATCCCCTGGTGGTGACCCAGAACATGTAACACCTTAATTGAACAAATCTAAATTTCTTACCCAAAAGATGCTTCCTGCAAAAGTTGAACGGTTGAAATTTGTCCAATGGTTTTTAGGAAGTGGAAAAAAGTTTACAATTAATGTTTGACACCTAGTTCACGCCTTGAACAAATACGGTTCTACATGCTCTAAGGTTTCTACATTCAAAATCATCAAGCACTTCAACGCCTTCCAGTTTGTTAAAATATATTTTTTTTAATTTTGTCAATTTTTATCCATTTTGACCCCCGTAGTGGCTTCCCCTATGTGACGAGCCACTTTTGTTTTAATAAAACGAATCATAAATTTCTTCATCTACCAAGTTTAGGAGAAGTTGTTAATGTTAGTAGATTTCATATTTGCTATAGTGTTGAACTTTAACTCACAAATACGATATTTTTCGTAATTTTACCGGAAAGTCGTGCCGTGAACAAGAATGGATCTCCATGCCCAAAGGTTATTACTCCATATAAAAAAATAAACTCTAACTTTCAATTTTATTTGAGGTTTTGAAATTTTGCCAAATATGTACATTTTGACCCTTTTTAGTGCCCCAGGGGGTCGAGCCATTCTTAATCCCCTTTCCTAAAGGATGTTCCCTGCCAAGATTAGTTGAAATTTGTCCAGTAGTTTTAGAAAAGAAGAGGAAATTTTGAATTATAACAAAGTTATAGTGTTGAACTCTGACTCCGAAACGAGCAATGCATTTTACCTCAAAGTAACGCTTTGAACAAACTTGATTTTCCATGTCCCAAAATACCAGTATTAAGCTCAACGTCTTCCGGTTTATTAGAAGATTTTTGAAAACTTGTCAAAGTTCACGCACAGACACCCACCCCTATCATACACGAACATACAACCGCCTTTGTCGGTCAAGTACAGACACACACCCTTATAATACACGCACATACACCAACCCTTACAATACACGCAATAGACATCCACCCGCAGCATACACGCACATACAACCGCCTTTGTCGGTCAAGTACAGACACCCACTCTTATTATACACGCAAATACAACCACCATTATTCTACATGGACTAACAACCACCCTTATAATACACGCATAGACACCCACCTTAATCATACACGCACATATAACCACCCATATTATACATGGACTTACAACCACCCTTATTATACATGCACATACAACTACCCTTATAATACACGCACATACACCCATCCTTATAATACACGCACATACACCCATCCTTATAATACACTCATATACAACCGCCTTTGTCGGTCAAGTACAGACACTCATCCTTATAATTCACGCACATACACCCACCATAATTATAAATGTACATACACCCCCTCTATAATACACGCATAGATACCCACTCCTATAATACACGCACATACAATCAGCCTTATTATACATGTACATACAATCACCCTTATGATACACGCACAGAAACCCACCCTTATAATTTACGCACATAAAACCACCCTTTTTATACATTGACTTACAACCAACCTTATAATACACGCACAGACACCAACCATTATAATACACGCACATACACCCACCCTTATAATACACACACATACACCCACCCTTATAATACACGCACAGACACCCACCCTTATAATACACGCACTGACAACCACCGTTATTTTACACGCACATTCAACCACCCTTATTATACACGCACTGACAACCACCCTTATAATACACGCACATTCAACCACCCTTATTATACACGCACAGACAACCACCCTTATAATACACGCACAGACAACCACCCTTATAATACACGCACAGACAACCACCCTTATAATACACGCACAGACAACCACCTTAATAATACATGCACATACACACACAGCTTATCCATCCTTACAGTACACGCATTTACACCCGTCCTTATAGTACACGCACATGCACCAACCCTTATTATACATGCACCCATTCTTATAATAAACGCACAGACAACCCCCTTTACCATACACGCAAATACATCCATCCTTACAATACACGAACGGACAACCACCCTTATTATACACGCACATACACCCACCCTAACAATACACGCACAGACACTAACATTTACCATGCATGCACAGAGATAAAACATGCACCTTTACAGTACACGTATAGGCTCCCCATTTTATATATCCACAGACATCAACCTTTAGAAAACGCGCTGAGATGTACATGCAGTTGCCATTACTCGAGATCTCAAGAAGACAGTATCCTCGAGTTCTTTGGGATATCTTAGCTTTTCTGGTCATCCCCAAACAGAAGCTCCTACTTTCGCTTCTCTAGAGAACCCGACCACCGGAAGAGAGCCTCTGTTTGGAATTTGCTTTACATGTCATTGGATTTTTTTTAAATGTCAGAATTATTTAGATTATATCCGGCGACTTTGATTGTAAAAGGTCATAAGGAATTCTCACTATCGGTAGCAGAGGGATGCCCCCCAAACTTCCTAGAGTCGCCATTGATTCTTACTACAACATGGAGCGTGGATGTTGACAGCCTTGTTGTGTCTTTTTGAAAATCCTTGACGATTTTGTACGGCCTTTTAAGGTGGTTCGTGGCAATTGGCGATGATATCATGCTATTATAATTTGTATCATATTCGATTAATAATGATCGTTTGGATTCTCAGGGGTGACATTACCCAGTAGAACGTTGCCATCCACTGTCATTACTGCTGTCATCAGACCGAGGCTAGCTGTTGGGCAGACGATTAACGTGGTCACGTGGTGTCGAGACCCGTAGGGTGGCGTTTTTGAACGGCAAATCATGTTTTCATATTTTAATTATCGTCTTTAGAAGAAACTACTCTCCGAGGATTTGGTTTTCTGGGGACAGAACTAATTTAGTAAGTGAGAAAACATCAAGTAATAAGGTCCCGCGACGCTGATTAATATATACCAATTAGGACGGGTCATTCCATCACTTGGCTCCCATTAGTGGGTAATTAGATAGTTAAAGAATGATTTCATTCAACAAGGTGTTAAAATGAAACATTTCACTGCGTAACAACATTCAACTCGGACATTTTTCATCCAATTATTTCGTTTATGTACAGTTCTCCCCAATACATGAAGGAGAGTTAATTAAGAAAGTTTGAGGAATGAACTAAGGTTATGAAACGTCTGTTTAAACGTTTACTTCGTGCATGTTACTCGGATTGGATAGTGATGTAATATCCAGTTTGATTTTAATTCTAATTGTACAATTATCGATAAATTGGGTCAACAGATATGCCGTAAATACACATTGAAATCAATGTGCAAATATGTAAAACCAGCAATTCGGCACATAAATGACAGAGCGGCGCTGCCAACAAACAAACAGTCGAACAATAGGGGAGAAGTGGCGATCAATGCAGGATTAATTATTGAGTGTATCGTAATTATTTCCATTACCAGCTGGGTACATGAAAGAAATCTTATCGATACACACCGTACTTAATGACTGATTTACTCAATTAGTACAACTAAGACCCGTAATTAACTGCATGTACTCTCGTCAGTCGCCCCCTACATGTACTTCTGTATAAACGCAATTTCCCTACCAAGTTCCAATGTTCAAGTTTCTCTATTTACATAAACGAAGCACCATTCACTTTTAAGAATTTACTGTTCTAATTTTGAATTTTCCAGGCCGAAATTGAGCTTGATAGTGATTTATCATGACCGTTTTAAGAATGATGCGCATAACATTACACTCCTATAGTCCGTTCTTATCCCGACAAACTTTATGCTAAAAGCAAAATTTGTATCATTAGCAACAAATATAATATTCATTTATATGGTGGTGTGAATTAGAATAAAAAAACATGATATATTGTACCGACCGGAATCTGTATTGCACACACACCTTCAGCAGATTGTTTGCAAATCGTCCGATAGGTAAGTGTTATACAATGAAACGTCACTTCATAAATGTTTAGCGTTTAGGATGCTCATTACTTTCACCATTATCCAGCAGATATTTTTTTAATATGCACATAATGGTTATAATATCACGTGATCATGATTGCGTGTAAAGAAAAGCTTTAAAAAAAATTAAAAACAAAACAAAAACTGTTTTTTTTACAACATAAAAACCAATTGAAAAGTGAGAGAATTTTTTTTAATTCTCCAATATTTTATTTGTAGACATGAGGTAGATCTAAAGCAGGAATTAAGTGCATTTTGTTGAAATTTGATACATTTGAACATTTCAAGTAAAAACACCTAAATAGTTTTATGTATCACATTGAATAGAATTAAAATGAAATAACAGATACATATAGGTTCCCCAACAAGTTATAATCGGATATCGGGTTTTATCGGGTGAGTTAAAACCCCGATATCCAATCGTCAGTAAAAATATCGCTTGTTGATATTTTGAACAACCAGTGGAGGACGACGTCTGCGTATGAATACGAACAAGGAATAAGAAATAGTCGTTTTAGTAGCTGTGTTTGAAAATATAAACTCAAGAATAAAATTCTTTAGATAATAGGCAAACATACCCGTTTAAAGAATGAACTATATCGAGTGTGTGCGTAAGACGGCGTTAATCGTTTATGTAAGAGGTCACTATTGTGACGTCATTTTTAATCAAGTTTCAGCCAATAGGATCAGCGTCAGGTGTTATCTAACACGTGACCAACCACTCCTGAGAGATGTAACCTGTATAGATTGTAGGAGAAATATTTTATCACATTTATCTGAATTCAACAACAATATTGTCCAAGTAAGAGTTGTCTCTCCAAATCTTATTTCAGTGAGGTTAAATTAAATTTTGCCCTTGGTCCGTAACGTCAACATTCCCTGTGAATGCCATCCGAGACAGTGGTCTGTGTCGCTGTAACCTTTAACTACCATACTGAACACAAACTGGACAACTTTTTTATGTATATAACCTGAAATTACACAGGTAAGTTCTATTCACACACAGGTATTTATATATTCATAGCGATATACACAGGTCTGATATAAATAATTTGAGTAAAAGTGAAAAGTCAAAATTACAAACTGAAGCAGGCCTCCGATAGATATAATACATAGATGAGGAAAAATCTATACGCTGCGTGAGAGTATAAGACTCTTTCGTATACGTGTGTATGAAAGAGTATTTTTCTCCCATGATATCTGTGTTTTGTATCGATTTACATAAGTTTGAAGCGATTGAAATATGAGGAATGTACATTCGCGCCAAATTTATGCTGCATTCACTGCGTTACAATTAAGAAGTGACGCAATTTGATTGGTTATTCGCAACCTCACGTGATGTAACGCGCGCATGAAAAGGTATGTAAGATAGATTTTTCTTACATGGCTTTCTTTCATGGGCAAACTCTATCTTACATAGCGTGATATG
>JAUMGZ010000002.1:48045-61559 GCA_032359645.1 Pododesmus macrochisma | reverse complement strand
TGTCTCCCCATGTCTCCCTGTCAGCTTCTGAAAGAGACTTCAAGTCTCCCTGTTTTTTTTAAGTAGGGTGAGCCCTGTGACATGATACTTCACTTGGTCACATTATCCTGACACCGAGCCAACCAGTTCTCCTCCTACCCTTTAATGCTGGGCACTTAGCAGGGAGCGAGTTTATCTAATTTAAACGTCTTAAGTTTGACACAGCTAGGAATTGAACCCTCCCCTAATGGGTAACAATGCGAATGCTCTATCTCTGAGCCACAGCACCGGTGCCACAGCCATGAGACAACTGCAACTCACCTGTTTAATATTTTACTGACACAGCCATGAGACACCTGTAACTTGCGACTGATTTCACATGGTCTAACTCCCTGTAAAGCAAGCTGCAGTATCTGGACTCTGAGATGGTCTGGCAGGGGACGGCCATTGGTAAATTCTCTACCATATTGGTTGATGTTTCTCACACCAACTGTTAATGAAACAAAACACTTCAATGACAAATATAAATATATTATTGGTACTAGGTATTAATTATCATTATCAATGACAAATATAAATAGATTATTGGTACTACATAAAAATTATCATTATCAATGACATATATAAATATATTATTGGTACAAGGTATAAATTATCATTATCAATGACATATATAAATATATACTTGGTACTACGTAATAATTATCATTATCAATGACATATTTAAATATATTATTGGTACTACATATTAATTATCATTATCAATGACATATATAAATATATTATTGGTACTACATATTAATTATCATTATCAGTGACATATATAAATATATTATTGGTACTATGTATTAATTATCATTATCAATGACATATATAAATATATTATTGGTACTAGGTATAAATTATAATTATCAATGACATATATAAATATATTATTGGTACTACATATTAATTATTATTATCAATGACATATATAAATATATTATTGGTACTAGGTATTAATTATCATTATCAATGACATATATAAATATATTATTGGTACTACGTATTAACTATCAATATCAATGATATATATAAATATATTATTGGTACTACGTATTAATTATCAATATCAATGACATATATAAATATATTATTTGTACTAGGTATTAATTATCATTATCAATGCTTCAATGACATATATAAATATATTATTGGTACTTCGTATTAATTATCATTATCAATGACATATATAAATATATTATTGGTACTAGGTATTAATTATCATTATCAATGATATATATAAATATATTATTGGTCCTACGTATTAATTATCATTATCAGTGATATATATAAATATATTATTGGTACTACGTATTAATTATCAATATCAATGACATATATAAATATATTTTTGGTACTACATATTAATTATCATAATCACCGACATATATAAATATATTATTGGTACTATGTATTAATTATCATTATCACCAACATATATAAATATATTATTGGTACTAGGTATTAATTATTATTATCAATGCTATTTACCATTTATCATTAACAGCACACAGCAAATTTCTTACAAGTTTTATGATAGATTGCCATCAATTTAATTTTGAATGTTTAAAAATGTATGAGAATTTTTTTTGATTTTCCCAGCTTTTACCTTATAAAGCTTGTAAGTTTAACATTTAAAGATTTTTTTTTGTTTTTAATTCTGATAATAGCAACTTAAGTGATTTAGTTAATTTTCACACATTTATCCTGCTAATCTTGAACTTACAATCAATATAACAGAAGCATGATATACTTTAAAAGCACACAACATAAGGTAATACCTGCCATGCACTATAATTGTAACATGAGTTTGTAAAACTGATCAAAATCATGGCGGAATTAGGTTGCACATGTCTTGGGCAAAAGAGTTAAATACTTGGCTCCAGTGCCCTCCATAATCAATTATTAAGCCCCAAAATATCCTCATCAATCACTTTAATTAAGGAGTTTTGAATGTAGCTATTAAGGTGGATTAAATATGGAATAAGTTGGTTTAGAATTTTAATTTGGTATTAATTCCTTACAAGTATCAGTTGGTTTAGAATATCTTAATTTGGTATTAATTCCTTACAAGTATCATGTTAAGTATTTCAGAAATCCCTCGCTATTAAACATTTCGGAGAGGCTGACTGGCCTAGTATCACATAAGGTAATAAATACTGGATGACACCCAGACAGTTGTTTACTAAAGACAAAGCATCTCTAAGCAATAGAAGAAAGCTGCCTACTGAAACGCTTAAAGCTTAGCATTGAGTATGAGAATGAAAATAACTTACTGTAACCCATCTACTGATACTTAAAATACACAGAGGGAGTAAGACTAGCCCATCTAATGAAACCTATCAATAACATAGGGGGAAGCTGACTAGCCCTTCTACTGAATTACCTGTGTGCCTAATTCTGCCATCAATTCGTCTCCTCCCAAACTCATCAAACTCACCCTCCACATGAAGTCCGTCATCAGATTCCAAGTTTTCAGAATCGGATCCAAAATCACCGAGACTTTCGATGCTGTTACGCTTGGTCTCCGGCGCTACTGCGACTGTGCCCTCCGGTGACATCTGTTGATTCTGTACGACGCTGGCCTCGGGAGACACAGCTTCTCCGTCTTTCTTAAAGTCGAGAGCTGTCACAAGGTTCTGGTGATGTTGATGAAGTGCTGCTTGACCTTGAAACATGGACTGCTGGAACTGAATCAGGTTGACTAGATACTGTTGCTGGATAATCCGTTGTAGCTGGTCTGGGGGGATCTCGGCTATCTGTCCAGCCTGTATTGCCACCATGTTACCAGCAACCACCTTCTCTTCATCTGTTGCCTTGGCGACAATATTCCCAGCATCTCCCGAGCCTGCTGCATTGTTTACGTTGTTACCTTGTATACCCTCAGTTACGCTGGTGATCGTCACTTCCTCCCCATTTCCATCCGACTTGTCCTTCTCCCCCGCGGTGTCCATGATTTCCTGTTTGACATTGAGGACCTCTGTGCTCATGCTCTAGTCCCAGTGTCGGTTTGGACCTCAGTAAAAGCTTGTGTGTCTCTAGGAAGTCGGGGGTCTAAAACTCCACCATCACATCAGTTGTAGTCACGGTAACGGACCTCAGTAAAAGTATTGCGTGTCTCCAGGAAGTCGAGGGTCTAAAGCTCCATCCTCACATCAGCTGTAGTCACGGTAACGGATCCCAGCAAAACAAAACTGTCTTCAATATTGAATATGTCGCTCATATGTTATCACAATCCATGTTTAAATCTGCAAGTACAGAAAGTTGAAAGGTGGTTAATTATAAATCAGTTACATCCACACCTTTACATGTTTCTAGTCCTTAATGTAACAATTCCTCATACTAAAGTCATGTAACATTGTTACAATTCCTTATGCTGAATTCATGTTACAATTCCTCATAATAAATTAAAGTCATATCTCTTTCACATGGACTTTTATCAATTAATTTCACATAACTTTGACACACAATCAGGCTACCTGTATTGACAGACTTGCAAAGTTGACACATTTAGTTTTCAATTATTCGAGTTGTTTATTAACAGTGTGAAAGTTATACATTCATTGTTCATAGAAATCATTTTAAGACATGAACATTCCCTTCACTGTTCATAAATAATAGTGTTACATCTTTAATATAGTATTACGTCCTTCTTAACGCTTGACAATATAACCTATGAGAAAAGTTTTTGAACATAATATATTCAAAAGAAATGTTTACTGTGACCATGCTTTGTACATTCCATGTTTTGGTCAACAAGAGTTACTCCCCTTTGACAACTTTTGTTTTATATATATATAAATAACAGTGAAAAATCTATATCAGGAAAAAAAGTAAATAAAGCATTCAATCAGTTTGGAATTAACATCACATTCACAAGACACTTTAGATATCAGTAATGTATGTCATCACAACAAACAACAGCAATTAACAGCTTGTATAGTTATATACCAATATAGAATATATACAGTGAAACCTGTCTATAAAGACCACCCAAGATACCAGAAAAAATTGGTCTTTATATGGAGGTGGTTTTATATACAGGTACAAATAAGTGTAATTAGACTTCAAGGGACCTGAGATTAGTGGTTTTTATGTACAGATGGTCTCTTTATAGAGGTGGTCTCTTATATTCAATAAATATCATAATAGTTCTTGCTGATTAAAAGATACTAAACATCATCAAAATAGTATTCTTGGTTTCAAGCAATGCCAACATTATTTAAATATAATTAAATAAGCATTTGTCCATATCATTTCAGTCTGTTTTTTAGCAACAGCAGAAACATATCCATTATACATGTTAAAAACAATATAAAAATACTTTTTTAAGATTTTGATTAGTCAATTAATCTCTTAATGAAACATTGTACTGATGAGTGACAGAAAGTGAACAGATTAAACATGGGGGAAAATATCTCACCAAACTTAGTGTGCTACGTGACAACATCATCAGAAACACAATCCATCTTAATGTTCATAAATATCACATGTCTCTACTAGAACTCCAGTCTCTATTATTCTCTCCTGTTTATAGTGCTGTTTATTGTAAAGTTTATCTATCAACACTCACTTTGGTCAAACTCCAGATAATTATACCAAAGTGACCAAGTCATTATGTCCACTATGTAACATCTGACCACAGTCATCACATTGATGTAACTGAAGCGTAACCCGTAGACAATGGAGACAAATCAACACAAACAAGACTTCAGCACACTTCCCACTACGGAGCTCTGACTAGCAGTGTGTTAAATGTGAGATAACCTATATATGTAGTAGAATAATGATCATTTCTCTTTATACATGAAGCTATTTCCTGTAGTTTGTTTGTTAATTGTGTGTGCATGGTCGCGGTCCACCGATTCCTAATATTGCGTGTAGAATGCATTATTTGACTTGGCTATTTGTGTGAAATGGCCTGTGGCTCCGAACTATTGACTATTGTGGGTAGTATAATAGAACACCTAAACGCTCTGAAGCGACCGACGGGTAGTCAATGACGGTGCGATCAGGCGCGACCAGGTGACAAGAGAGATTATGGGCTTTACTGTTAATACTAAACATTTCATAGCTTAATAATAACAAAAGTAATGATCGCTTTTTTTACTTTTTAAAAGGGTGGGAAAATATTAAATAATTTTAACAAGAGATAAAGATTATGACTTCCACATGTATATTGCCTTATTCCTAGAATTCTTACGTTTCCTGTTTAATATGAAATCAGGAAGTTGTACATACAGATAATAGGCATAGTTGACAATGGCCATCATCTAATTAGAACACTGTGAGTGTTTTATTATGTGTATGTGAAAAAATTAAGTACCACAAGTTATAGAAAAATTTAATCCAATCATAAATATAAGGCATTCAACACCCACATGAAACTTTCAAACAACAAAATTTATTTTAACACTACTAAATAGAGCATTGAAAAGTGTATAACAGTAACAAATTGCAGTTATAATAGTTGTTTTAGAAATGAATTTTGTGAAACGTAACGTTAGTGCTTTTATACCCGGTAAGTATTTTGAAATTTAGACAATTCTATTTCAATAAGGATTAAACTATATAGATTTATCCTTGATGACAAGCTAAAGATCACTATAAGTTAATAGGTTGTGACATATGTAAAAGTCATATAACATTTTTACAATTCCATATGCTTATTTTAATACATGCAACTATTCATAATGCTAAAGTCATTTCTCTTTCACATTGACTTTTATCAATTAATTATATATTATTGTGGTATAAACAATCGTAAGCAAATAAAACATTTATGTCTCATGTAGTTAATACAGTGTAATGCATGACGACAAGTAATTATTGTGAGTTACCAACTAAGAGTACTATGTAACCACTTAGATAAGTCATTCACTCCTAAAGTTTTACATTTCTCTATTCCAGGATATACCAGAGCTCTGTTAAAACATATCACAAGGAAAATAACAATAAGACACAGAATATTTAAGTTATTAAATAAACTCATAATAGCCAAGTAAGTCTGCCTATTCAAGAGGGAGACGTCTGATTTGTTACCCTCATTTTTTACTTTTCATATCTTCATTATTCCATTAATGTAAGACATTGCGTGAAGCAACAGAAAGTATGTCATTTATACCATTATTTGCCAAACATGGTGCATTGTAAGTATTTCTTAGACAGTTTCAGATTAAGACACACATAATATCTTCCCCATGAAATTTTTTAAAAGTTGGCAAGTATGTTTATGACATGAACAATATACATGTTACAGATTCTACACTGAATTATTATATATAACGTAAATTATTTAAATTATGTACCTCCTGAAACCTGATTTTCTCTATTACTTCAAACCAAACTGTCTTATTTATAACATTTCATAACACAGAGTAAATAAACACACCAGTCGAGTGCTCAATGACTGAGTTAGTGTACTCTGTACACAGTTATTGACCACGGCAGACAAGTTTAATATTTCCATACATGATCAGTCAAGCACATAGCATGGGCTGGTACTCGGTACTTTGGATTATATATAACCCACAGTTTTTAGCCAAATTAGAATTCAAATCAGCTATACAAGTGTTTTACACAATGTCTGGTTTGTAAGGGCATAGTTTCTATGCTTGATCATGTGAAATATAGGATGTAGAATTTAAAATGTTTACTTAACATTTCTAGACACACCTGAGAGCTGAACCAGCGCCATGGATCACCGACATTTAATTACCTCTGGTGTGGATTTACTGCTATGTATTAAAATCTTACACCATATCAATTTGTTACGGACGTGACCATCCATGCACTGCACTAAATAAAGTTAAATAACAACATTTAATGTATAGTTTATTATAACACAGTTGTTGTATGTACAAACTATTGGTCTATAGCTCAGTGATTGAATTCTGTTTGATTATATCTTAGGCCATTCCAGGTTTTTTCTATGTTTAGCGTCCGCGGGTGGGTAGGTTTTTGTGTTGAAATTGAAAAACAAACACAAATCAACCAACGCATTTTTTCCGTTAAAAATGCCAAAATGGTGTTAATTTTACGTACAAAATGTAGATCATTGCAGTACATGTTTTAGATGTGCCATTAACAGTGCAAAGTTTTTGTTCTAATTTTTTCTTTAAATGTTCATAAATTACCATTTCCTGTCAAAATTTGTGTTTTTTTTACACGATAGCTAGGTAGGTTTTGGAAAAAAAGTGGACGCTAAATAGAGAAAAAACTTAAAATGGTCTCACTTGGTGATGGTGATGGTGATTGTTTTATTGTGTTTTAACATCCCTTTAACTCATGTATAAGTCATATTGGAACAGAGTCTGTCTGTAACAGTGTGCACTTATGGTGACTTTATAGTGCTGTCTCACTGAAATATCATGCCAAAGACACATTGACATATGATACTTCACTAGGTCACATTATCCTGACACCAGGTCAACCAGTCCTCCTCCTACCCAGCAGTGCTAAGTGCCTAAGCAGGGAGAGAAATGATTACCTAATTTTAACGTCTTAGGTTTTGACGCTGCTGAGATTTGAATCACACCTCAGTCTGGGATTCTTATACAAGCCTACCAGTGAAGGCTCTACCACAGCTTCGTCGATGATAATGATGATGATGATGAAGATGATGAAGATGATGATGATGATGATGATGATGATGATGATGGTGGTGGTGGTGTTGGTGGTGGTGGTGGTGGTGGTGATGATGATGATGATGATGATGATGAAACTAATCAAATTAAAATTGAATTTTTAACACAACATTAACAACCATGAAACAAGCAAAAAGCCATACATGGGTGGGTATACGCGACCTGACGACCTGATTACTCCGATTCAAGATCAGCAGCTGTAGCCTACAAGATGACAACAACAATTCTCCTTATCTCCGACGATCTGATGGATAACTGTGAAAATAATTATCACTTACTAGATTCACTTCACACTGAGTACATCCGCAGCCCTCGTCACAGAATCAACAACATTTTAACAAAACCAGAAAAAAACAGTCTCCCCACGATTCTTACTGACTGTCTCCCCACGATTCCTACTAAGCATGACAGCACAGTTGCATGTACCGTAAAACTTAATCTCATCAAAATCAATAACTCTACAAAAGACGCCTAATTACTGAGGGCAGTGCCACAAAGCCTTATACAAATCACAAACGCATAAATCGGCCATGCGTCGTCGTTCGTCGTGGTAGCGAGGATGCTGGCTCTCACCTGTGTCGGTGGCAGTCATGCGATGCTGATGCAGGAAAATCAATACAACACACAGGCTACATACTGGCATGAAATATTCACCAGAACAGTGATGTTTATCATGCGAGTCACGTATCATATTTCTTCTACATAAAAATTGAAATAGTCATTCATTTACAGTATGATAGATATAATACACGATTGTATTTATGGTCTACATCTCATTTAACATGCTTATTGCTGCTGTGCAATGACATCTAATTTTACAATAGATCTATTTTTCTTCATAAGGGAATCGGTTATTTATCCTTAATTGTGTTATTAATTGAAATAGTCAGTCATTAACAGTAAGGGAGATATATTACATGATTATATATACAATGTAAGATATGCATCACATTTGACATGCTAATTGATCTTAAGTTAACAGTATCTACATTAAATCTATTTCACTTCATATAATTAAGGTAGGTACATATTTATTTTTTTGTGTTATTTCTTCTACATAAAAATTGAAATAGTGATTCAATCATTTACAACACGTTCTATAATATATACATGTAGGCAATAATAACTACATCACATGTAACCTGTTCATTACTGTTGTATAAATGTCAGATATCAATTTAGTATCTACATTCGATCTATTTCACTTCAAATTCATTAGGGAATCAGTTATCTATCTTGATGCATATACATCTTTAATAGTTAATTGGTATAAAACTATAATGATATCAAGTTAATTGTATCTTTTCATAAAATCTATTTTACTAATTTATCCTCTTGTTACTTGTTCAGATTTACATGTCTTTTAATTCAAAAATAAAACTGATCCATTACACGTTCACATTTAATATTTCTAACAATGAAAGATAAGATATTTAGTAACAGCTAGCTGTATATATAGATACAATATTTGTGAAATCTCTATTGTCATTCTTCTGTTAGTTGATCAACTCTTTCATACATTTGACGAGATATATAGCAGGAGTACAAACAATGTGTCATCCTGAATTACCATATTAGACAAAACATATTGTATTTCTAATATTCAAAAATGTTATCCTACGTTCGTCCCATTGGCTTTGCCAATTTCATATTATTCAACAAAAACAAAGGGTTGAGCTGAATCATGATGTCGAAACTGAAAGCTTAATTATTCCATAATGACACACAGAAAGTCTCAACAAAGAAATAAATCTTCTGTCTAACTGCAGGTTTTTGCATGATAAAACTTAAAATCAGACATATTTTTTTATACTTATGTTGATAACATTTATTATAAGCTTACAGTAATCATAACAAGATGTACAAATATAAGAACAATACCAAGGGATATAATCTATGTGTGATCAAGGGAGATAATCTATGTGTGATTGGGGCGATTATATAAGGGTTTTAGATAAATCTATAGGATAATTGGGATTACATATAGTGTTATCTAAAGGATGTTTTCACAACAAAGTAACCAATTACAGGGAAGAACAGTCCTGGGCCCCTTTAACAATCACTAAAGTGACCAGACCTTTTACCTGCTCTTGCTTTGTACATTGTTTGTGCTATGTCATATAATATTTGCTTATAATAGTCACCATTTATTTAATTAATGGGTGTTACTTCAATATAGATCACCAACACTAAAAACTCAACATTATTAAAGATTGATTTCTATATCTTAAAATGTGCTTTTTATATAAACACGTGAAGAATACTTTAATACACTATAAAAAAGAATTGTAAGAAATCATGTTAAATATCTTTCTCTTTATTGCACTGGTCTAACCAGGAACTGGATATACCAAACTCCTCTGGGTTTTCCTTTATCAAGGATATGTACATGTTAATCACAACAAGCCATACAGTAATCAAAGTAACCATACAGTTACTATTCTGAAGTAGCAGAAAGTCAAGAGGAGTTCCGAACTGATTATCTAATTATATATTTTTAATACTTTACATCTAACGTAGTCATGCATGCATCAGCTCAAAAATAACAAGGATTGTAGTTTGTACCTGCACGTAATACTTACATTTATTGGATATATATCATACCTTTAGTCTATTAGTTCCCATTTTGCAAACTATATAGAATTTTGATATTGTTCACCTTGTACAGACTATGTACTACAAGACAGGAACAAACATGATGCTCATGTGTGGTTTGACACAGTCTGAGACTTGTAATCCACTGAAACAAAACATGATCAAGAATCTAATACTTCAATAACATGTTCAGGTGCTCTATATAATTATGCAGGTTTGCTACAAATAATTAAGCTATAAAACATATATACCCTTATACGCATGTAGACATTCCCTGTGATGCTGAATAAAACCCCACCACCAGCAGCTCATGATTGTCACCTGTGACCATATGCTTTACTGACCATGGTCTGACATCAATACTGACCACGCTCACCTGGACAAAGTGTGACCATGCACAGACAGGTGATACAGTGTTATCAGGGTAATTAGATTAGGTGTGAAACAGGCTGGAGTCATTAGTCACACCTGATTAACTCCCTAATCAATACGATTACCTGTAGATCAGCTAACAAAGGGCTCAGGATGGCAGGTGACAGGGCTCCCACGGGGGTCAGCCAGGGACAGATTATGGGGAGGAGTTAGACAAAGGATGGGGAAGTGGGAATGAAGTGTTTCCCACTGAGAGGGTTGTTAGGAACAGTCAGTCAGGGCTAATCACGGTTGACATGCTAAACTGACAAAATTGGAGATAGAGATGGCATTACAGAAAATCTTAACTTTTACCATTATACAGACTGTCTACAGTTTGCATACACACTGTACCAATACAGACCAATCAAGAGTCTCCGATACTTTTCCTTGTTTAATATTTCTATAAATACATCATCAATGCATTAAAACTAGGACTAAGCGATAAGTAAAAAGAAAAAGGTCTGTCTGATTACTGAATATCTACACATTACTATAAATTGATCATACACATGTCTTTGATAATGAATTTTACTTACACAGGGCAATTAAAAGATAGTGATTGCATATGCTTTAGATGTATGTATCCATATACATTCTTAAATTTGCAAAAATGAAACTTAAATTTAAAAGTCATCTTAATATTAAAATCATTTTACTTATGAAATACAAATTAAAAATTAGTGAAAGTCAAAACTTGATAAAAGCCTTAGTAGCTATTATGTTTAAATCGTTAAGTACCAAATGAATAAAAAATCTGCCGTAACACAAACTTTAAAATGATTGGTGTCACGCCTTTAATATAGGATGATAAGACGGGTTATTTTAAGAGGGAGAGCTGGACTATTTCAATGCTAACTAATCCCCTTAAATGTGTGTGACGACAGATATGGATTGATGTTACGGTACTTTAACACAGGAGAGAATTTACTTCCCAGTACACCATAGCGTCTTAATCATGGTAACTTTACGATTTTTAAATTTAAAGTAAGACATCTAGAACGAGTTTAAATGTTCGAGCATACAAAAAGTTATGACTTAATATTGCTATCCATATATTGTACGTTAAATTCATGTTTGCTGAGTTTCTGCAATGTTTTTATGAAACTTATTCAAAAGGTTTCGTTTTTTAATTGTTGAATCACTTTTCATTACACTAACTATATTGTGTCTGCTATATAAAGCTTAAAGCCCAAGGTATTTCATGCATTCAAATATATACATTAACATGTGTGGTCTTTTGAGCCCCGAATTATTCAGAAAACAATATGAGTGGAATCACCAGGACAAGAGACATTGACAAACCAACATCAGTCTGACATCAAACAATTCTGAAATCATCAGGACAAGAGACATTGACAAACTAACATCAGTCTGACATCAAACAGTTCTGAAATCATAAGGGCAAGAGACATTGACAAACCAACATCAGCCTGACTTCAAACAATTCAGAAATCATCAGGGCAAGAGACATTGACAAACTAACATCAGTCTGACATCAAACAATTCAGCACCACAAATAAAAAAAGAATTAAATGCTGTCACAAAAATCCTCAAGACAAGTTATCCATGCAGACTGACTTAGAACGGTCACCCAGCACAAAACCAGATGGATGGGATAAACTGGTTAATCAGGCCTAAACCTTCTAACTCACTGTATGAGATAAGAAATTGTTGTAAAGGTACAGTGGTTTGACATCATCATTCAATTAGATGACATTAATTATCAAGCAAAGCTAAATACTAGCAGTTTCGTTTTTGCAATAGCATATTTATCATGGCTGTTCTTTTAAACATTGTAAAATGCCTTAAAAATGCTTCATTTTGTGGACATATTGAAGAAACTATTTCTTAAATTTTATTGTGCTTTATTATTTATTGTGACAAGAAGATTTTCATGAAGGTTAATTGCAGCACAACAATTTTGGATTTTTCAACTGACACAATTTTCTCTTGTTCACAATGAATGTTTTTGGGAGTCATTCTATAAATTTTCTTTGACCTGAAGTCTTTCTCACTAATGAAGAAATACAAAAACAGTAAAGTTAATGGACAGATATGATTCACTAATACAATAGCTCACCTGACGGAAGTGAACTCAAAACGGGTACATTAATATGAAAAGGTCAATTTTATGTATGCCGACTTGAAAACTTTAAATGGGGGAGATGACTGTAGGTTTCTTGGGGGAAATCTTATATTTTAGAATTTCATGCCAGCATTGGTTTGTAAAAATAGGTAGTCTCCTATTTATCATATATATGGGGTGACATGGCAGGAATGACAATTTACCTACCAAAGTTTACCCAATAGAACCAGGATATGATATTGATTATGTTCTTTATCGTAAATGTAACGTCTTATATTTACACAGTAATTCAATTTCAGCTGATTTTTTTCATAACGATTTATATTACTCAATCTTAAGTGAAATATTTGTTTTCAAGACGCACACTATGACCCAATTTTCCCCATTTTTGGAAAAAACCAAAATCTGCAAACTGAAACAGATCACCAATTGATACTATATCTATAACCTTAACCTTAACCTTAAGGGTTTAAAAGAAGCTAGAGTTATGGTGTTTGGTTTCCAACAATAGATGAACATTCAGTGAATTGTGAATATATCGTGATGAAACCATGCTAAGTTTACCTATAAGGTCAGACTGTGAGACAGCTAGAACACTTTATTTCCTACGTAACCATGCTAAGTTTATATACCTATAAGGTCAGACTGTGAGACAGCTAGAACACTGTATTTCCCATGTAACCATGCTAAGTTTACCTATAAGGTCAGACTGTGAGACAGCTAGAACACTTTATTTCCTATGTAACCATGCT
>JAUMGZ010000002.1:32995-47945 GCA_032359645.1 Pododesmus macrochisma | reverse complement strand
GTGTTTGGTCGGTCGCCTGTAGATTTCCAGACGGAGCCCGTTCACGTCACCGAGCTATGCCTCCGATGAGGGGAACTAGGCGACACCCAAAAAATCCACCGAGCACCACCGATGCAGGACAACAGCCGGGCTATGTGACTTAGGCATAACACCATTGATATGTCACCAGTATATAAAACACTTAGTATGAAGATATGGAGAAAGAGTCGATTGAACGAGTCAAACCCAGTTAATATCAAAACTTTTAAATGAAATCCAAGTTACAAGAAAGATACGAAGGTTTACCATGTAAACACGCTGGTTGTCACTAGAAGCAATAAGATGGCCTCGAACGTTACTGTGATAAATCATTATGTGTCGTCATTCTTCCGTTTGTTGGCAATTTCTTGGTTTTCAATCTCTCTGATGCAGATGGCATTCTTTCTTATTCACATTGTCTTTGTAACACATTTTATAGAAATCAATGATGTTATTTTAATTTAAAAAAAATTGCGGAAAATGTCTGTTTTTGAATATTATATCCTAATACGGTTTTGTAGTGTAAGGAGTTCAACATACACCCACATATCTTTATTGATTGATATATGAAAATTACAGAAATTTGTTTTCTCTATAAACAGAGGGATGATAGAGTTAAAAATACAACAGTTTATATTATAAAAAAAATTAAGCAAATTAAAGAATTCACTTAAGTTCGTCGATTAATATAAATTTTAGAGTTCTATGTCTGCTGTAGCTTTAAACATTAAGCCGGCGCACTAGTTTGTGTTTCTATGTTTCTGTAAAACGTCTCAAAGCCAGAACTTTTGATGAAATGAAACTTTCATAATATGTTTGAAAATAAAATTCACTAGATAACATTTCCATTGCATTATTGCCAGTTGATGTCAATATTGCAAACACACATCAACATAAATATGAAAATTCCCTTCAGCGGAAATGTAACTCGTTAAAGACTGTATTGATTACAACAATATACTACGTATCTATAAGGTTTTCTTCACATATTTACAAACTTTATGCAATAAAGTCATATTTATTAAAGGCTGATTTCGACAATATTAATAGCTCTATATGCTGTGTAGAAATTCATATTGTCAATCTAAGTAAGGAATACAATATTTGGAAATGATAGGTAATAACAAAAACTTATACGTTGAACAATATACCTCATAACAAAAAATAACGCAAAATAACGCAATAGTAAAAGAAATGTGGTTTGACGTTTAAAATTACGGATATATGATATCACATGAAGGGAAAATACTGTAAGAAAACAACAGTGAACTTGTATTGACAGTTCGTATGGAATTCATCATTGGTGCATTTTCATTTGTTTTAATATTAGTTTGTTTCCCTGTGTATTTGGTATATTTGTAGTTGTTTCATATATCAGTTTGTTTCCCAATGTATTTGGTATTTGGATTTGTTTCAGATATTAGTTTGTTCCCCTCGGCTGTTTCTATGTTTTCATTTGTTTCAGATATTAGTTCACGTATCCAGAGGAATACGTTTAAAAAATTCTGTTTTAACTTCACGCACATTTTTAATTTTGACAAGACAATTTTTTATTATAACTGGGTATGGTTGTATACATCATAACCGATCGTGAATATTTTTTTCATCATTTCCCCTTTGGCCCTGTAGCATTGATTTGCTTAAGTCTTGTTTATTCAAAATTAATTCTTCTCTTGCGTCCATTTATGACGGCAGCTTCGAACAAGATTTGGGGCTGTCTCACACAGAATTTTGGCTCCTTCCTCCTATAAATATCATATCTATCGGAGGCATGATTCAGAATGCATTTTTGTATTTGTTTCCTTATGTATATGGTATAATTGGATTGGATTCAGATTTTAGTTTGTTCCCCTCGGATGTTTCTACATTTTCCCAATGTATTTGGTATGTTTGGATTTGTTTCAGGTTTTAGTTTGTTCCCCTCGGATGTTTCTACATTTTCCCAATGTATTTGGTATGTTTGGATTTGTTTCAGGTCTTAGTTTGTTCCCCTCGGATGTTTCTACATTTTCCCAATGTATTTGGAATGTTTGGATTTGTTTCAGGTCTTAGTTTGTTCCCCTCGGATGTTTCTACATTTTCCGAATGTATTTGTTATATTTGGATTTGTTTAAGGTCTTAGTTTGTTCCCCTCGGATGTTTCTACATTTTCCCAATGTATTTGGTATACTTTGATTAGTTTCAGGTCTTAGTTAGTTCCCCTCGAATGTTTCTACATTTTCCGAAAGTATTTGGTATATTTGGATTTGTTTCAGGTCTTAGTTTTCCCCCTCGGATGTTTCTACATTTTCCCAATGTATTTGTTATATTTGGATTTTTTTCAGGTCTAAGTTAGTTCCCCTCGGATGTTTCTACATTTTCCGAATGTATTTGGTATATTTGGATTTGTTTTAGGTCTAAGTTTGATCCCCTCGGATGTTTCTACATTTTCCCAATGTATTTGGTAGCTTTGGATTTGTTTCAGGTCTTAGTTAGTTCCCCTCGGATGTTTCTACATTTTCCCAATGTATTTGGTATATTTGGATTTGTTTCAGGTTTTAGTTTGTTCCCCTCGGATGTTTCTACATTTTCCCAATGTATTTGGTATATTTGGATTTGTTTCAGGTCTTAGTTTGTTCCCCTCGGATGTTTCTACATTTTCACAATGTATTTGGTATATTTGGATTTGTTTCAGGTCTTAGTTAGTTCCCCTCGGATGTTTCAACATTTTCCGAATGCATTTGGTATATTTGGATTTGTTTCAGGTCTTAGTTTGTTCCCCTCGGATGTTTCTACATTTTCCGAATGTATTTGGTATATTTGGACTTGTTTTAGGTCTTAGTTTGTTCCCCTCGGATGTTTCTACATTTTGCTTATGTATTTGGTATATTTGGATTTATTTCAGATAATTGTTTGTTCCCCTCGGATGTTTCAACATTTTCCAAATGTATTTGGTATATTTGGATTTGTTTCAGATAATAGTTTGTTCCCCTCCCCTCGGATATTTCTACATTTTCTCTATGTATTTGGTAAATGTGGATTTGTTTCAGATCTTAGTTTATTACCCTCGGATGTTTGTACAATTTCCCTATGTATTTGGTATATTTGGATTTGTTTCACATAAAAGTTTGTTCTCCTCGGATGTTTCTACAATTTCCCAATGTATTTGGTATATGTGGATTTGTTTCACATAAAAGTTTGTTCCCCTCGGATGTTTCAACATTTTCCCTATGTATTTGGTATATGTGGATTTGTTTCAGATCTTAGTTTATTACCCTCGGATGTTTCTACAATTTCCCTATGTATTTGGTATATTTGGATTTGTTTCGGATATTAGTTTGTTCCACTCGGATGTTTCTACATTTGGTTTTGTTTCAGATATTATTTTGTTTCCTTATGTTGTTTTTACATTTGGTTTTGTTTCAGATTATATAATTTTGTTTATTTACCTCTGTTTCATTCGAAGAGCATTTTCGTAACCCTTGATTTGGGTTTCTATGTAGAAAACAGGTCCAGGTCACTCTCTCTAAATGGTCCATTTTTCTTCACTGAATCGGCATTTTTCTGGCCTCTGCTGTCCAACCTGGCAAATTTTGGTAACTTACGTTACTTACAGACGCTTTCATAATTATTGCAGTAATCTCACTTGCTACGTTAGATCCTTAATCGACTGATTCTGTAATTATTACAAGATCTCACTTGCTATGTTAGATCCTTCAACTCCTGATTCTATAATTATTACAAGATCTCACTTGCTATGTTAGATCCTTCAACTCCTGATTCTATAATTATTACAAGATCTCACTTTCTACGTTAGATCCTTCTACATCGCATTCATTCAATTTTCCAGCCATTCTTTGTCCTGATATACGACCATACACGCCATAGGGTAACAGTTGATTGCTTAATGATTTGTTAAAACATACTAAAAGTTAACGTATTAAGACACGTGTGTTGGGTGTCTAAGCGTAAAGTGTACATTGGTCGTCGATATAATAAACACAAATCGTTATCCCAGATTTAAAGAACTTGGGATCTTTAGAGTAATAACATAGATAAATTCATTGATATTTTGTTCGTAAAATATTTAAGGGTACCGTACAGTAATACAATAATACATACTCATCACATGTTTTCAGCTTTGTACTTATACTGGCTTCGAACTAGATCAAATGTACCTTGTTTCTGTAAGAGCTTATTAGTCTTTTAACACCTGTATATGCTTAATATGGGCTTTTTATAACCAAACAAAAATGACATGTGCATATATTGTCAAAGAGGTCGGTAAACCCAATGTGTGTAAATGCCGTTAACGTCATTATTATACATTTATAAAGGTGGCATCTTGCTAAGTCATTTTTCGAGTAAGTATTGACAGCGACACAATCATTCGTTGATTTTAATACGAGAACAGCACCATGCGCGTTTATTATTTATCACTATGATCATTGAAGGACAGTAACCCTGATTGAACGAAACGGATACCTGACCGAAACGTTAACTGACAGAATCGGTAACCTTAATAACCTTATTTGACAAAAACAATAACCCTGTTTGACTAAAATGGTAACCCTGACTAAAAAGGAAAACCAAATTAACTAAAACGGTGACTTAGTATACGCCTTTCATGTAATATATAGTTGCACAATGAATTTTGAATAGTTGTGTGCATTTTAATTAATCACTTAAAACAGCAATTCATATAAAAGAAAAATTAAAAGTTAAGTTAAACAGAAAAAAATCGAAACTAGTGTTACATGGTCAATTGATATGTGGTGTATAAAATAAACCAACATGGTTATATTTGAATATAAAACGTTACAATGCAGGTAAACTGATTTACACTACAGTACATATTATATTTACATATGAAGAAATGACGCTCTTTTTGTTAGCACTAATGTTCTCAATTAAAATATAATTCCCTTCTAGTGTGTTTAAGTATTCTCCGAGGATTCATCTGGAGTTTCACATTGAGAAGAATTAACGTGCAGTTTCTTACCGAAAGCATGTGATAAAACGTGTTTTGATGATTAAATAAGACACACATTTTATTCATCCGACTGTTTTTAAAGTACGCAAGGCTGCTATTTTCCCCAATAAAATGTTCACAGACAATATTTCAACAACCTGCATATCGTACGCGGATAGGCCCATTAATTCACACAAATTTAAACCAATGAGAAAATAAATGTCAGATGAACCAAAACAAGCCTTGAATTAAAACTACGTAAATTGTAACAATAGAACAACAATTTGTGACACTGTCGAAGAACCGTAATTTTTAATTACGTTTAGTGCAATTAATTTTAAGTTGAAAACACGCCGAGGAAACTTATTACCGACGAGGCATATCCCAGCTGGATCTTTATACAATCGATGTGAAACTAAATGACATAGAGTTTCTTTTTTAGAATTACAATAAAATGTAACAACATACGGCGTAATTAAGATCTGCTATATAACAGCATACGGCGTAATTAAGATGTGCTTGTAACAACATACGGCGTAATTAAGATCTGCTATATATTTTTTTTTTTTTTTTTTTTTTTTGCTCTTAAACATGAAATCCCAAAGAAAAAATACGAGTTCATTGTAAACGACGTGCAAGAATTAACGATAGTATATTTAAAAAAAAAAAATAAATAAATAATGAAACTCCTATGTGCGTGAGGGGAGACGTTATACCCGCGCATAAGCCCCGGAAGTGACGTCACACGCAAGGGAGATCCACCAATTAATTGGCAAACTTCGGTCGATTCCATACCTACATCGATACCTCAACTGTTTTGGGGAAAGTCATATGCAGGTCCACCTTCCCATATAATTCTCATCCGGAAACAGACCCTCTCACTACATATGTTGAAAACAGCAGTAGATCTAAACTCGGGTTAATCCGTTACTCTGAATCAAGCCTCGGCTGTACTACATTCTGTGATATATGTCTACACCGCACATTTCTTCGCTGGAAGGAGACGCTTCACTCAGTGTAGTGTATCCAAAATAACACTTTTGGGTACGTTGTCAAAGAGATTTTCGAATTATTTATTTGAAGTTTCTGAAAGTAGTTCTAATGGCTGTTTCCGTTATACGGACGAGGTTAAATGAGTACACGAAGTAGACGGAAACGGCCGAAGTTGCGACGAGTGTTTTTTCATGTCACTACTCAGCAGACAATTATTCAAACCTAACATACCCATATTTCTGCATATGCATCATTATATCAAAGCTATGTTATTGAAACCATCAAGATGGTTGCGGGCGCAGCAATTTTGAAAGTAGTGCTTTAGACATGACAGCTAATGTGATACAACCGAGGTTAGACGGAGGAATCGGCCGAGGTGTGACGATTGTCCACCAGTAACTAACCATGAGATCCCTTGTGCATGACGTCACTTCCGAGGCTCATTGCGCAGGTAAAACTACCAATGGGTATTAAAGAGTAGGCAACAACTTTAAAAAATAATCGAACATATCAGATTCACTCAGGGCCATAACCTGGGGAAAACCGGTGTTCCGAACCGCAGGCTACGGCCCTGTCATCAGCTAAAAATAGAATAACTGACAGATCTTTTTACGTAAAAGACAAAAGAGTTTCTGTCAATAAAAGTTGAACAAGAAATTAAGCAAAAGCTTATGAAATTGAATTATCGAATGTTAGCTGGAGACTGTAAACGATAATTGGTGATATTTTATTACTAAGAAATGCGAACTTCAAGATTAAGTAGAAGTTAAGCAGAGGCAAGCCAATGTAGGCCGGTAAGAAAGCTGAAAACATATCGATATTATGTAAATTAACCCTCGTATCAGGTGTGCAAATGAGTAAGTGCCACTGTACTGGTTTGACGTTAGCAACTTCCCACGGTTTTAAAAAAAATTCCGTTTTTACACAAGAAAAGCATCAACACTTGTTTGTTTGTTTTACTGCTAATAAAAGGATATTCTAAAATATTTCTCACCCTGAGATTTTAATCGATATAATCAGTGACTCACAAGTTTTTAATTCTACTACGCCAGTCCACATTAAAAAATAAGATAATATGAATGTTAAATAGATTATTTAGATGTGTATAAAGATTGAATATGAAGATCTCGTCAGATCCTATATTTCTAACGATATTAATGAGATGACGTATGCCTATTGAACTTGAAAACGTTTGATCACGATATATTTTATGAATCGGAAGTGCTAAATTTGAAACTCATATTTTTCCTAGATACGTCACATAGAGCATTACTACTGATTTATTTATGTCGATGACAAATTTGTTTAATACGTAACATTTCTGTTTGACTTAATGACGCAGGTACCTGACATTGCTCTGAATAAAACTCGAATATTTCGGTGATTTTGTTGTTTATATTTAATTTAGTGCCTTGTCTAAGTTTTAGAAAATATTTAGCCTCCTTTTTCATATGATATTTTCTAAAGGTGCAGAAGATGACAACAATTTTGGACATTTTGTTTGTTTGATACAAAGTATTATATTGTCCGTGCTATCTTTATAGCTCTATATATGTACTTTAGGCATGTTTCATGTGTACGTCAAAGATACACTAAAGGCAATATAAGTCCCCGTGCCGCTAATTTGTCCGTCTTATCAGTTTATGCCAATTAAGGTCCTCAATTTGTATACGAAGAATATGATCCCTTCATATCAAGTAAGCTATACAAACGTCTCAAAAGAAATTTTCTTGAATATTAGTTTTTTGTTATTAGGTTTCCACACGTGTTATTAAATTGCCAAAGGATAACAAGTGCGTACTTTCCGTCGACAATGAGCCTCGGTGTGGTTAGTAATCTTAGAATACTCCATACAGAAATCATCACGCCGGGCAAGGTCATACGTTATTCATAGACAACCACTCCGGTCAAGGTCATACGTTATTCATAGACAACCACTCCGGTCAAGGTCATTAGTTATTCATAGACCATATATTGCGCAAGAGTACGAGTGGACAAATGCCTTGAGATACCAAAGATAATCTGACATTCTTTTATCTACTTCATATTATTTATCCAACAGGTCAACATCAATAAATTGTCCTGATAATGCTATTAAAAACGAACGTAGATATTATTAAAGAACAAATATGTCCATATGATGTACTCAGTCGTTAGACATGTATTGAATTTGTAGTACGTGGTATGGCTGTATAAGTTAATAGTGAATACTCTTGTAAATACGTTACCTTGTTTTATAAATAGAAAGGATATGTTCTGCTAAAATGAAATATTTTTTTTCCAGAAGTAAACTCTCTTCTATTGTTGAAACAATTTTTCTGATTTCAGCAAAACTGCCTAATGTGTGAAATAAAATTGTCCTTTTTCTGATGATCGTAATTTGGGCTACCCTATCACTTATTCATTTAAGACAAATACATTATTGCAAAAAATGTAAAATAGATTAAATGCAACAACTTAAATCGAACTTCAGTTAGATTTTTTAATTTTCGCATGAAATAACGATAAATTGTTCTTCTTCTGAAAACTGGAAATAAGATTGCGCAAATGTCATTTTTACAATACATGTATTTTACTATGTACTCAACATGTAGTGTCGTGATACAGTTTAGCCAAAGAATCATTTAGTCCGCAAAGGAAGTAGTTCTTAGAAAATTGATAAGAAACACATATAAAAACATCACAAACATTTTAAATAATGTTAATAACGGTTTTAATAGTTAAATAAATCAATGTTACAGACAGTGATATAAAAATGCTACTTCGTAAACAATTTTAGTGCGGATGAATATCGCAAGTGAAAATAACAGTTATTTTTCACTGGTAAAGGATAACAGATTTATCTGAAGGATATTTCTCTATATTTCACTGGTAAAAATGTAATAAAAATCTTTATTAAATCTGATTGCAACACATTCTTTTACTGTTAATCTATCTACAGGTAGACGTTAAGACCGATGGGTGTCTTGTTTTTACTGTTAATGTATCTACAGGTAGACATTAAGACCGATGGGTGTCTTGTTTTTACAGTTAATGTATCTACAGGTAGACATTAGGACCGATGTGTTTCTTGTTTTTACAGTTAATGTATCTACAGGTAGACATTAGGACCGATGTGTCTCTTGTTTTTACTGTTAATGTATCAACAGGTAGACGTTAAGACCGATGGATGTCTTGTCTGTACTGTTAATGTATCTACAGATTGACGTTTAGACCGATGGGTGTCTTGTTTTTACTGTTAATGTATTTACAGGTTGACATTTAGACCGATGGGTGTCTTGTTTTTACTGTTAATGTAACCACAGGTAGACGTGAAGACCGATGGATGTATTGTTTATACTGTTAATGTATCTACATGTAGACGTTCAGACCGATGTGTCTCTTGTTTTTACTGTTAATGTATCTATAGGTAGACGTTAAGACCGATGGGTGTCTTGTTTTTACTGTTAATGTATCTACAGTTAGACGTTAAGACCGATGTGTTTCTTGTTTTAACTGTTATTGTATCTACAGGTTGACGTTAAGACCGATGGGTGTCTTGTTTTTACTGTTAATGTATCTACAGGTAGACGTTAAGAACGATGGGTCTCTTGTTTTTACTGTTAATGTATCTACAGGTAGACGTTAACACCGATGTGTTTCTTTTTTTCATTGTTTGTGAATACTTAAGGGTTAGACATTGTACAGATAAATACAAGAATGATTGAGGAAAGCTAGCAGAATTGTACCGACCAAAGCACGGGTCAGTTAAAACTACAAAGGGTAGGGTAAACTATGATAAGAATTGGTTTAATGTGATATTAACTACAAAGGACTATGTGAGATAGATCTTTAAAGGATGGGGCGAGGGTTAAGTAACGACGATTTGATGAATTAATGCTAACACAAACTATATTGGGCTAAACTATCATGGACTCGACAAGGTTAAACTGTCGGAAGGTTTATATGACGTTATGCTATAACTGATTTAGAAAGCTGGACACTCATAAACTGATTTTGCGGTTGATTGATTGTTTCCTGTGATTCACGAGTCTTTGAATCTTGCGTTTTTAGATAAATATTAGAACAGATATTAATCTCCCTTAAGAAGATATTTTCGATATGTCGGTGTCTTTGTTGTATTACAATATGTAAATAAAGTCTAAGAAATATAACTAATTATATCTGTAAGGATATGTGTCTAAATTGGATAGATACGTTGCTCTTGAAAATGTTTCCAATAATTGTTTCCAATTACATTGTTTGGTGTCAATCTTCTTACAAATTCCACTTATTTTCTCACAAATCATTACAACTGAATTAAAAACAACTCGAAAGTAAGCGATGTAACTACTGAATATTGGACTGAATACATAAGTTTTGAGTTAAATATCTACTATACAAACTGTCTTTCTATCACCTTTGTCACACAATGACGATTAGTTCTTGTTTACTTTATACGCTTCACGTAAAATTCAATTGTAAGAAAGTTTTTTATTTGAACTGATCGCTTACCTTTGACGGAATGACAATAAATATGAAAGATTCACACCAATGTGTTACATTTGTCTTATATAGTATAAATATTAATCTTGTATTCACTTTACGAGAAAGTATGTATTCACTTTACCGATTGTACTCAAATTACAGTTAATTACTCTTGTAATCGCATTACAGTAAATAACGCTTGTATTCACGTTACAGTACAGTGATATAACGTTTGTATTCACATTTCAGTTAATTACTCTTGTAATCGCATTACAGGGATTTAACGCTTGTATTCACATTTCAGTAAATAACGCTTGTATTCACGTTACAGTACAGTAATATAACGTTTGTATTCACATTTCAGTTAATTACTCTTGTATTCACATTTCAGTAAATAACGCTTGTATTCACGTTACAGTAAAGTGATTTAACGTTTGTATTCACATTTCAGTAAATTACGTTATTATTCGCGTTACAGGGATTTAACGCTTGTATTCACATTTCAGTAAGTAACGTTTGTAGTCACATTACAGTGAAGTTACGCTTGTATTCGTGTTACAGTACTAACGCCAGCGTATGACACAGCCAGTCGCCTGGTCGCCAAATGCGACCAAAACCTTGATTGGGCGACTAGAAATTTTCAAAAGACGGATAGTTACTGGCCCAAAAATAAATCATTTAGCGAGTACATTATTATCCTCAAAATCGTACTTTACTCCTATAAATAACCAACCCAACTTTGGAACACCCATTTTCGGAAAACCTCTTGACCTCTTGTTCTCTTTCTGAACTATCTCCATTTCTTTCATTTCCCGTTCCTGTTGCCGCTTCTCTTCCTGTCCTATATTTTGGTTTTTCTCCTTTGCTCTTTTGTTTCAATATCAGTGAAAGATTCTGGACGTGACGTTAAACCCCAATTAAACAGAAACGCCGTTAAAACGTGCAAGTGCATCAGAATTTACACAGACTGTCAACATGGCGGATACAAACAGTGATGATGAATTTAGTGACAATGGAGACTATGGGAATGAGGGGAGGGTTTTAGGATTATGTGTTGGGAGAGTTTGATTGAAGAATAAAGAAAATCTATTGATATTACTTTATTGGCATTTTTTATTGCTCAACACTGAAGAAAATCTTAGTAAAATAATTGGGCTACCAATATGCATTTTGGGCCTGTGAAGTAATTTTTGCACTGTCCAGTGAGTGCACTGTTTTGTGACACAGCGCATACTGAAATGAAATTATGTTATAATTCTGTTGTAGTTTTAATGAATGATATGTTGGCTTCTCAATGCAAAGAAGTTTTATAAGAGTAAAATTTATTGATGACAGTAAGACACTCATCTGCCACATTAATTTAGGTAAAATCGACAGTATTTCAGTAATGGATTTCCTATATGTTTACTTTATTATTAAACATTATTTGTTACTGGTGGATCACCGATTCATGGGATACAGCACTTTCTAATTTTGTTTTCAGTATTCTTATGTTTCATATTATTCTTTTGTTTGCTGTTTTTGGTATCTATTGATGGAATGAGACAATTTAACTCCTCAAAAATACTTTGTTCAGAGTTGTCTTCTCTTCGTCACAGCGAAATCAGAAACCCACAATATTTTCCACTACTGCCTGAAAAACAAGTCCAGAAAGATCACATTTGTAGACCTCTCACAAATATATTTGTTATTTTCAATGAATTTACTGAGACAGTATATAAAAATGATTTATTGAACACGAAAACCATAATCCTGCATGACCCCTTCTGTTTCATTGATGGCGCCCATTTTTGCAGACATGATCTGATAATGCTGTATTAGCTGTGTTTATTTACAAAATATAAATGATATCATAAAATAGATTTAATACCCTGAGAATAGAGAGAGCTTTAAGTATGAAGTGACAAGCTATAGTTGTAGAAGATGCATGTTTGCAGTTATACTTAATTCTAAAATCAAACATTTATAATCCTGAAAGATTTGATTGATTTTTTCTCAAGATTGTTATTTAACGTTAACTTTATAAATCAGGTCCTTTTATATACACACAGACTGACAGAGATTATACATTACGTGCACTGCTTATATTGATTCAGTCCCATGTCAATCTATTTTTACATTACATGCATACATACATGTACACATTTAATTGTGTTCTTATGAACATAGTGTTCCTGCACCTTGGTGATACGTTGTTGTTGCTATTTTTTTTTTATATATTGAAAGTCATGTGATAACTGGTATGTTAATTCAATTTGTTCTAAATCTTGAAATTGTAAGATTTTTGAATTTTCATGATTTGTGTCAGTGCTTTATTGATTTTTCTCTTGTTTCACTGATAAATATATATTTCTGAGTGTATGCTATGGATAATTGACAGTTTTAGCTTGCAGGTTAATTATTCCAATAACTGCATCGATTGATACACCGTTCTCCCGTGTTCACATGCGCTTTATTTATTGACAGCTTGCATGATCATGATGCAACAGGTATATAAGTATGGAAGGGAATTGCCGCCATAAATCTATTATGCCAAATTTTGTTAACATATAAATGTATATTTTTTTTTTTTATTTTTAAATCCCATATAATTTCATTTTCATTTAAAAAATTGCAAACAAGAATTCAGAACTTTGAGAAGAAGGAATTTACAAATTATGTTTTAGAAGTCAGAGTTAACATAATAGGCATTATAGAGTAGGCCCCCTTAGGTCACTATTTAGAGGTTCAGTGGCGCTCACTTAGGACCAGGCACAGAACATAATAAGAAATACAAATTTTCATGTTGTAAAAATTAAAATAAGAAGTTAGACATTTGCTAATTAGTAATAAAGAATTAGCATACCGGTATATGAAAGATTTATGGCAGTGATTCCCTTCCATATTTAAGATGCCTTAAAGTCTTGTGTAACGTGGGTACATTTGATCACTTAACATAGAGGGCAGTAATGGCAACAAATCAATGTCCTATATTATCATACACTATGTATGAATAATTCATTGTTTTTATGTGCGTGAGAAACCAGGAAGTTCACAAGACAGTGTGTATAGATATAGATTAATTATAGGGCTTGTAATATTTTATGATTTTATGTAATGCATTAAAAACCACTAGTGACTGATTTATTAAAATAAATGTGATGACTTGCTGTGTCAATATAATAATGAAAAAGTTTAGTTGGGTTAAGATGATAAGTAAAGATCTACAAACCATATCATGATTTGTAATATGAAAAAAATCAAAACATAACATACTCTCGACAGTTTCCTTGTTTTCATTTTTTTTTGTGAGTAGCAAGTTTCTCCATGTTGCTTTATGTTTGTGTATGATGTCTAGGTCATATGACAAACTGTTTGAGTTATGACAGTCTCTTTTAGATATATCTTAATTGAAATGTAGAAGTCTGCATTCCTAATGCAGATTCCTCATTCTTTTATAGTTATATTTTGATTTATTTCATTTAAACTAGAGGTATTTTCATTTTATGTATAGATATATCTGCATTTAAAATGAATATACCTGTACATGTATATGATATGTACTTGAAATAGAGATACATGTATCTGCATTTAAAATTTAGATATCTATATTTCAATTATAGATATATACATGTATGTGTTTATTGCATTATTAGAGATATCAAAATTTACTAAATGTAGATACCATTTGTATTTAAAACTCAGATACCTGTAGATTAAATAGAGACATATTTATTTTAAATACACATATCTCAATTTGCAAATAAATAAAGATATCTCAATTTCTCAATTTTTAAATAAGTATACATGTATAGATATCTAAAAATTGATTTAAAGATACCAGTACCTGTAATTTAAATGCATATATCTCTTATAAAAAATCTGTATTTAGAATAAAGATATCTTTATTTTTCCAGTGATAGTTAAACATATCTATAATATACAATGTATATTGTGTTGGAGCTAGACTTGGACTTTTAAACAAATTTTCTGCACACTGAAAATTAGAAGTGAGGATATATACATGTCACTTTATAGCGGACTATGTTTTCTATTGTGCAAAGTGTTTCAAGTTTGACAACAGCTACATGAATGAGATTCTTCTTCTTTTTGTTGTTTGCCTCTACACTTGGTGTTCAGCTCTTGAAATGAAGTTGGTCGTCTTCTGTAGGGCCTGTTCAACTTGTCCTTTAGAGTGGTTGGTATTAGCCGGAGTCTTGTCTTAGTATTATGGATTATGGATTCTGCAGTTCTGTAAAATGTGTTCTGTTTCCTTTTAAGGCAGACTCCACAAGGACACATTGAAGTGGGCACATAATGTAGCTTCCTGTTGAAATGTTGGTTGTTGTTTATGATTTCTTCCTTTTCTCCATTACATGTATAGGGTAGATTGGTGTTGTTGTTGTAATCATCATGACTTTAACTGCTCTAACTTCATATAAGTATCTGCTTACACAGTGGGCTGTTGATTTAAGCATCTTTCAGTTCAGTGGGCATTCATTTCTTCTATGAATTCCAACTGAAAGCAGTTCAATACTTCAA
>JAUMGZ010000002.1:0-18695 GCA_032359645.1 Pododesmus macrochisma | reverse complement strand
CTTTAAGTTAGTGATGAGTAGTAATAATACATCTACTACTTCTGGTTGAGATTATCACATTTTTCTATCATTTGATCAATTATTTCTTATAGAAAGCAAAACAGTTTCCGAAATTACAGTAAAACAATTATTTTATCAAATAAATAAATCCTATATCATGTATAACATCATTAAATAATTAAGTGATAAATTTGATGATCTCTAGGTCTGTATATTTAAGGGTGTGTCATCATTGTCACTGTGAAATTGTACATGATTTCACGAAAGTCCCGTTTTATATTCAACAGAAACTAGTGGCTTATTAGATACCACAATCAAAAATATCAACAAAGAAGCCCTATAGGCGTAGGGTTTATATACAGATGCGACTCATAATCTGCAAAAATCATCGTTAAATTATAACCTCGAAAAATTAATTACTGTAGTGAAAACGGACTTAAAATACTTATGGTTTTCTTTGTTTTCCTAAAAAGTTTATTTATAGAAAATTGATTAAAAACCTGTAAAATTTTAAAATAATTTATAGTTGATTAATTTGCATAATCTTTTATAAATTCGTAAAATTTGACCTTACTATTATGTCTTAATTCTTACTTTTAATTATATCAGAGAATGACTTTGTACTGTTAATTAGACTGGTAACTTAGTTTACTAGACTAGAAACTTTGTTTACTAAGTTGGTAACTTTGTTTACTAGACTATAGTAACCATCCCTTTTCTTTGCATACATGTACATCTGAGGCGTGTTCAGGTTGGCGAACGCCCACTACGATGGCAGATACCAGCCTGGCAAAACATGTTCACATCTCAAAACACTTAACAAAAACTGTCCCTATTACGTTCTTAATTAGTGCAAAAATTGCTCGAAGTAAACAAAAAGTGTTTCTATTTCATTTACAATTATAGGGACAGAAAGCATTTACTCTTTGATAAAAATGACCCTTTTGTGTCACAAAATAAATTTACACCAAACAAAAAAATAAAAATTGTCCTTAATTATTAGTATCATACTCATGATACTGTTACACAACGTAATAATGGCCATCGTACATAAAACAAGTACTCGTGTGAGCCCTCGCCATCCTAACATGCTCAGGTGAAGTTTCAAAAAGTTGTAACATTATTGTAAGTTATCTCCCTTGATCATTATAGCATCCTACCATATTAATTAATATATTATAACATGTTGACATATATTTTTACCAGTGTCCACTAACCATTCATCAATTTAAAAAAACAATTGTAGACTTAATTATTTTAATAATGAGTACTCTTTGTTGCTGTATTTTCATGTCAAGTTTAATTTAAAATGCTCCACAAACAAATTATGTTTCAATAGAATTTACCTGACATTTTAGTATTGAAGACGCTGGCTATATATTTTAAAGTATTTTGGCAACAATATGTATTGCCTAATAAATATGTAAATCACATAATTATCAACAACAGACAAACATAAAAAATTATCCTTTTCTTATGCACCATAATAAAATAAGTAAGAACTATTTTTTTTCAATAAACAATATTTCTACATAGAGTTTATATACAAAATTAGCCCCTTTGCAATTGTGTGTGTGTGTGTGTGTGTTTGTGTGTGTGTGTGTGTGTGTGTGTGTGTGTGTGTGTGTGTGGACAGGGCTGTAATTAAAGCGAGCCAATGGCTTCATTCTTTCCCCTTCCAGAGTTATATATCTCTAATGGTCATGTTGATAGCATTTTGTTGGCGTCTTGCAAATTTGCCTTTTTCAAAGCTTTTCCCCTGATTCGTAAGACATAAACATAATTTTTTCAAAAGTACATATAAAATTTAAAAACAATCAAACATTTGAAGACTTGAAAATACACCAGTAATTTTTTGTCATTAATACAGTGCTAGTATAATATGCTAGACCCTTAATAAAGAGACAGTTATTGCATCTCTGGGACAACTTAAAAGTTGAAAATCATATATCTTACCTTGCAACAAAGAGATTCCTTAAAATTGAGAAGGCCATTTTACAGAGGTGAAATATTCAGATAATCCACAAGTTAATTACAGAATTTACATTTAAAAGAATTTTTCAGTTAAAACCAAGCAACATAACAGTGAACATGTACATCGAGTGTATAGTCGTGTAGCAGCCGTAAATTATAACTAATGAGCATTTTATTAATTATCATATGATATTTTGTACATTGGACATTAGGACATGGTGCGATGCTGAACAAATTTCACAATTAGTATAAAGTACAATGATATAGTATCAGTGATATTGAGTATACACCTGGTCCATCGACAGGTACTATGCTCCTTACAGGCTGTCCCAGTTAACATATCCATTATCACGCTATACATGTACATTGTGTTTGAACACTTATTTACAACATAAATGTCATTAATGATCCTAACATATCCATTATCACGCTATACATGTACATTGTGTTTGAACACTTATTTACAACATAAATATCATTAATGATCCTAAAAAATACTATAGGAACATTTGCGCACTTAACCATTCCCCTTCTCATCTACCTAAAACCACCCACTTATCCAATCACTCACTCACTCACTCACTCATCCAGATGGTCAATAAACCATGCAACCACTCACCTACAAACTCATCCACTGAATCATCAAATGCTCACTCTTTCAAATCAATAAACCATGCACTTACTCACCTACACACTCACTCGCTCACTTATCAAATTGATCACTTACGTACTTACTCAATCAACTATGCACTCACTCACTCATCAGAATGGTCACTTACTTAATCAAGCAACCCTGCCCTCACTCACTCACTCACTCACTCATCAGAATGGTCACTCACTTACTCAACCATGCACTCACCCACTCAACCACTCACTCACTCACTCATCAGAATGATCACTTACTTACTCTATCAACCATGCATCCACTCACCAACAAACTCATCCACTAAATAATCAAATGCTCACTCTTTTAAATCAATAAACCATGCAATTACTCACCTACACACTCACTTGCTCACTTATCAAATTGATCACTTACTTACTTACTCAATCAACCATGCACTGACTCACTCACTCCCTCATCAGAATGGTCACTTTCTTATTCAATCAACCATGCACCCACTCTCTCACTCATCAGAATGGTCACTTTCTTATTCAATCAACCATGCACCCACTCTCTCACTCATCAGAATGGTCACTTTAATACTTAATCAACCAAGCACTCACTCACTCACTCACTCACTCAACCATGAAAAAAGGTCACTACTTTATCAATCAACAGTATGCATGCAATACCTCACCATTTTTATTCACTTGCTCATCACAATGGTTATTTCCTCAATCCATCAACGTTGCACCAACCCACTCGCCTAAAATCTAACTCACTCACTCACTAACTCATCCAAATAGTAACTCACTCAATCAAGCAACCATGCACCGAATCACCTACCAACTCACCCACCAATTCACTAACTCACCCAATTATTCAGAATTAGTAAAACACAACACTTAACTTTTGAACTATCTCAGACTGGCACAATTATGGTGCCACAAACTTTGATCACCTTGACCAAGCTGCTGAACACCTCAGAGTGAATAACTTCACCTAATTTCTTAACACAAACAAAATGAACCATGAACTTTACGTCATTACCAAAGAGGATAAAAGTACTTAAAAAAATTGGCCAAAAACTAGTTTCCTACTTCTACTCTCTACGGTACTCACAACTCTGTGATGACGTATATGCACTTAGCAAAAAAGTCAACCTTGAATCTTTACATTGCATATGCACATCATCAAAGAATAACCTTGAACTTGGAACTACTAAACATATCAAGTGGCTTGGTGAGTACATAGAACACAAAGAGCTTTCATAGAACTGACACACTTAGTTTTACAACTGTTTCTGAGAACAGTTTTTGTTTTTTAATAAATGGAAACATTGCTTTTTTAAGATACAATGGAGTTAATAAATATTATTGATGCACATTCAATGGTAGATCTATATATGATTAATCAAAAACATTAAAGTTTTCTGAGAACAGTTTTTGTTTTTTAATAAATGGAAACATTGCTTTTTTAAGATACAATGAAGTTAATAAATTTTATTGATGCACATTCAATGGTAGATCTATATATGATTAATCAAAAACATTAAAGTCTTACAATGTAACTATATACTGTGTTTGATAGTTTTAAGCATTTCAGAAAAAGCAAAGCTTTAAAGTATGTACACAGGCTATTGCAAGCTTCACTGTTATAATAATATCAACATGTTTCTATGATTAAAATGGGTCTACAGACCAATACGTACACATGATATTGCAAGCTTCACTGTTACAATATCAACATGTTTCTATGATTAATATAGGTCTACAGACCAATACGTACACATGATATTGCAAGCTTCACTGTTACAATATCAACATGTTTCTATGATTAAAATGGGTCTACAGACCAATAACAGTGCTAAATTTCAGATGTCAGGTCCGTGTTTTCTGAATTTGTTTATACAAAACATGAAATTTACTAAATTTGAACCCCCAAATAGAGCTGTATTTTATCACCTTAATAAATGTATATTTGTTAATAAACACATCAAATTTTTGCATCTTCTGTTTTCATTTTCTACATTCTTGGTTAGTTAATTAGTATGAAAATTTAAATATGGTTATATTTTAAGTTGTTTCAGGAAAATTGGTTTTCTAAAAGATTATATTTTAGTTTTTTTATGATTGAGAAACTAAACTTAATGTGATATTAATTTTTTGTGAAAGATCCTTTATATAAACTAATTGTGATATATAAAAAGTTTTCAGACATAATGTATATAAGGTTGAATAGTACAACCTATAGATATAAGATAACCTAGTAATACACAGACACAACAAATCAAGACATCAATAAGTCCATGTGTAAGTATGAATTAGTAGCTAAACAACATAAAGCATGTTATAATAAAACAGTTTATTATGGTAACATTTTGTAATTTCAAGATATTGTACAAAGAAATGGTTATATTGGTACTACATGTATATTATATACTTGTATATACATTATATGCTTCATTTATGTTTTAATTTTGTCGTTCTTTTAGATTCCATGAAATAAACTAAATTAAAAACCCAACAATGATGTTTCTTACAGTACATACTTTAAACATAAACAGAAGGCTGAGAAATAAAATCTTTTTAGCCATGCAGGCTTACCGTATATAATTAACAAAAAGATTGCGATCACAATATGAAACAATAGTTTAAGATTGAAGGCCACTTACTCAACTGTCTTCTACTGCAAGGAGCAACAAATCAAATCTTAAAAATGTCCAAGTACCGTAAATATTATAATTTATATTTATATTTATATTAATAATTATTCATAAAAAACTTTAGTATTTACTATTTTGAGATTAAGTTGTCGGTTAAAGACATCATGGCATGTTGTTCCTTTAAGGTTTCATTTCTTCTAGATGAAGCCATCAAAACACCATAATTACAGAAAGCAGATCTAATTGCCTAAAAATCATCAACATTTTGTCATTTGTATTTGGTCCAGGTGCCCTTGTATTATAAATGCAGAAAAGGAATTAAGGTCAACGTGACAGACAGTCAGTCCTCACAAAACCCAGAAGTCTGGAGGATGAGACATGTTTGTGTTTTTTTCAGTAAACAACTTGTAAACTTTGTATAAATTTATTCAATATGTTCAATGGGCAAATACACTTTACTGATATAGCTGGCTTGTAAGGCAAAAGCTATTATGTAAAGACTAAGGTAATGAGGAAATGATTTTGCCCTGAAAAGTGGAACTGAACCAATTGAGTAATTCACTCATAAGTTTGTTTAGTTTTTATAAGAATCAGCAATCATGGTTATAAATAGAATTTTTAATCTGAAGTTAATACCCGGTAATCATGACTAGTACTACATATGAAAGTCTCTGGGAAGACCTTGAGTGAAAGTTTTTCACCATTTTATAAACCCAAAATTAAATAGTGTCAATATTAACAGAATTTAAATGCAACATTATTATAATTCTGAATTTAAAGCTGTTTAAATTTGATTATACTTTGTGAACATGCAGAACTGTTTATATCTAAATGAGCAAGACAATTTGCTTAGAAAATTCCAAAAAGAGATAATCTTAATACATGTACCTTCCTCTTTTACTTCGATTGATTGTATTTCTTCTTTCAATTCATCAAAATCTAACTGATCATTCAGTTCCTGCAGCCTATCTTGATAAACCTTGCACTGCTTTTTGTAACCATCACTGTGATATTCTTTAGACATTGCAATGCCTGCAGATGATGAATAACTTGGACCGTGAAATTCAACTGGCATTGGACTGTTATAGCTGCATGAACTATTGTACTTGGGTCTCTGTTCGACAAATTTCATAGAATATTCTTCAGCGGTAAACTCCCTTGGAAGGTTTGAACGAGAAACTGCAGCATCATAAATGTCTTTCAGATTCTTGTTTTCTTGTTGACAACTTGAGAGATAGTTGTAACTGTTTGTGTTGTATGTTGTGTGGGAGAAATTTTCACTTACATAGGCAGGTTGTTGTCCGGTACCATTCAGCATCCCTTGGCCATGATACTGAACAGCTGCTTCTGTCTCCATCTGGGAGGCTGAATATGCAAATTTTACACCGCCACAGTTCGGATCTGTTGGACTTGGAACATTCACACAGCCACGATCCAACATTTTGTTATCTCAAATAAATCTCTCCTTCACTGATGAGGTGAAATAAGTCAAAAAGAAGATCAAGCAGTCAGAAAACTTTGCATACGACAATAATCTTAGCATACAAAATAAAAACTGAACCTCATGACAAAATTCAAGACCGGATTTGTTGATTTAGATTCAAGAAATAACAACCACCAGTTCCGAGACTCAAGGACGAGAAGACGATGACCTTGTCGCTTCACTTAATCACATGCCATCCCTTAGCACATTTATTGAGTCAAGAGGCTGAATAAGAGATGCTACTTATAAGAATTTCCTGTGAGCAATTTCTTACTGTTAAACCAGCTTGGTTATAGAGGCTTCGCTATAGATACATGTGATGTCACGGTTTCCTGTAAACTGTTTCTTTGCACATCAGCTGTAGTATCAATACAAGTGTCTTGATAATGCAAATGATGAAAGTTGTACAAGTGTAAGCATTTCCTGTCAATCATCTTTTCCGATCATGATCACCACCACGAGTTAAGCAGAATTGCAGATTTTTTATGCTCTGGGTTGCACTTATGATTCAGAGCAATTTGTCTTTCCAAAAGAATTAAAATTGAAGTTATAACAGTTAAAGAAACTAGCAGAACATTATACTTATAAGAAAATTTCCAGGTAGAGACAATGCACAGATATTTCCAAAATATAAAATCTCCACAGAGTGATATACATACATCTATATATATATATAGATTTATTGGTACTTAAAGTAATTGTCAACAGAAACAAACATTGCCTCTTCTTATTCTTCCAAATAACATTGTATCCCTTCCTCTAAATGCATAGACACTGATTAAACTTTGACAATATAATGGCTAGCTGATCTAGCTATCATACATTAAAATACAAGGGTCTCATTTGTGCGTACACAAAACCAACACCTGGCTTTAGTGTTGGTTTCTTGTAAAACATATAAACACTGACAGATTAGGAGTCTCTCTTAAGCCCCTTTTGACACTTATCCAAGATCACAGCATCATTCCAGGAAATATTGGTTCCCTCTTGGGTTGTTGATTTAGTATGCAATATTCTTTAATCTTCTAAAAGCATGTTTGTATAAAGATTCATACATGATGTCATTATTATTAGACACCTTCAATCAAGGCTAAAACATAAGGATATAGTCACGCTATTGCTTTGTATTGTATTATTGTATAATGTCATACATGTACCTGCCAACAATGAAAACCTCAAATGGGGCAGGGGGGGGGGGGAGATTTGAAAGTTTCATTGGGGAGACTTTATATTTTAGTAACAAATAATATAGGGAAAGTTAGAATTTTCATAATATGTAAAAAATGGCTGGAATATAATCTTGGTCTAAAAATAGGGAGTCTCAATATTTGTGGGGCCGGTATATAAGGTACAAGGCTGCCCATGAATATTTAAACATGTGAACTGATCATCCATGTTTAATGCAACAAAGAAGTAGATTATATTATTCCAATAATAACATTATTAAATGTAACATCAACATTAAAATGACTTTTACAAGGATTATTAAAGTATAGTTGCCAATTGCAACACTCCCGATTTAGGAGGGAGTCTCACTATTTTTCACACATAATTTTCACTTTTGATATCAGTATAATTCCTTAACTTTGCTTATCAACTTGCTTCAACTCAGTGTATTGCAAAGAACTGCTTAAATGAGGCAGTTTACCCTACTATTTTTTTCATATAGGGCAATGTATATTGGTATTAATTATAAAGACATTTTAAGATTTCGCTACGCGTTTTCTCCTCCATGAAAATTTCAAAAAGTCGGCAAGTATGATTAAAGACGAAATCCTTTATATGTATATTAAAAATAACTGTTCGAGTCTAATTGTAATTTGGGTCTATGATATCGATCATCTTGTAAAGTTTTGAATTGGCACTTAAATTTTTTAGGAGGAACAAGGCTTTTTTTAATAAAAACCTTAGTGTACCCTTGAAAATGAAAGACAAACGAAAAAGTAAAACAAAAAAAATCAAATAAGACCATGTTAATCATTGCTTTACTGTTGGATACCATAAATGCTTCTGAAATCTTATCGTTATCCTCACCAGAAAAGCTAATATATTTAAACCCTGAGTTTACACTAATAATTTCCAGGCTGCAGTGTAATATTTCAAAATAGCTTATAAAAAGTTACCAGCCCTGCTTTTTTCTTTAATCTGGAAACCCACCATGAAAATAATGGTCTAAATTTTATGGTTATTAAGTTTCACTAAATAAGAGAATTGTAACTTAATTTTAGTTATAACAATGAATTTCATTAGCCAAATCAGTATGCACCTTTGACTTTTTCAAGTATACTTATAAGCCCAAACAAGCAAAATTAAATATTTTACTATACAATATATATATATAGCAGAATTAAAGAAAGTTTCACTAGTAGTTAGTACCAGATTTTAATAGTTGTTGTCACGGACTAGTGCGTGCCTAGCATCGTAGACTGCAAATTCATTCAAATACAACTGAATAACTTGCATTGCTAAGTTATAATATTTTCCTTTAATTGGTGCACTGCAAACAGTGATTATTTCAAAGCTCCTTTCACGAGCTTTCCAGTAACACTTGTGTGTTGCCGGGGAGCTTTGTTTGTTTTCGCTAATGGTGAAAAAGAAAGCGGATGAAGTTTTCTGTGAAATCTCACTTCATCTCTGTATATGCGAAAACTATCATTAGGCATTATACATACGTTTATTTCATAGAAATTTTAGAAATTTAATATAATATGTCTTGAATATTGTTTGATTTGTAGAAACTTAAATTTCTTTGTACTTGGCATAATTTCAAAATATTGCGGAAATGCATGGTGAAAACAAAAGCAGATGAAGTATTCTGGCAAAACTCATTTCATGTCTTTATGTGTGAGAACTTAATTACAGTTGTAGAAATTCAACGATACTGTTTTAGATATTTGGATTTTATATTACCTTATTTTTCATTGTGCTAGAATCTGGACATGATTTCTAACATTTTATCGCTAACATTTTGACGTCATAAATCTGGAAGGATTAATGCATAAAACTCCCGCCATATCTCACTGGTTTACATTTGGAGGAATCTTGGTTTATGTTTCTCTTGATTTAATACAAAATGACAATGTAGATCTATGTATTTAGCTCTACATGCAAGAATACCTTTAAAATCGAACATAGAATAATTGTTTTAATAATATTGCTCCAAAAAATATCAATGATAAATAAATACAGTCATATCATACACATTTTTATGGCATTGTCTCTTTTAATTCAATAAATTGCGCATGCTCATGATGATTTAATTTAAAACTCATATTTGGAATTTTTATTTATTCACATAATAAATTGTAACCAATTTCTCAATAATGAAAGAATTATTATTAAAATCCGAAAGCTAATTTTGCTGTTAAGAAAGGCAGAGATGGTTCCTCAAATTTAAATTTGGATCTCTAATATCAAGAAATTGACCCCCATACTTATTATACTTTGCTTTAATTTACTACTACAACTTTAGAAAGTTTAAGTTTTATAATCCTTTTAAGATCACAAGTTAAATGAAAAGAATCAGACATTTTTTAACTTTAGTGTCTTCTAGCAGCAATTTTTGTTGTTGTTGTTGTTATTATTGGTTTTTTCAACATTAAAGTACATGTACTTATAAAAGCTACAAAATTATTTTCATACTGAAATAAATTCTATAGATTATTTTTACAAAAATGTTATTATAAGAAGGTATTACTTGTTTTGAGGACAAAGTGTATTATAAAAAGAGTGCACCTCCCCCAAACCAAGTTATGACTCCACACAATTCAGAATTAGTTAAAAGAATCCTTAATTAAACCCACCCCATCCACACACAATCAAATAGTTCCACTTTTAAATACAGCCATACTTTGACAGTTAAAGCACAACGAGAATCAACTAATGCGTTAAATAATTAGATTAGATGAGGAAAGTAAAGTTTACTTTGAAAAGTCTCAATAATTATAACCAGTCAAGTATCTTTTGAAGAAAACATTTGGTCACAGAAGTACTTCATGACAAGATTGTAATATTCAAATCAAGTGCTTGTACTTTGAGCCCTGATGTAAAAGAAAATGAATTTGGACTTTGAACTTTCAGCATAAATGTTCCACCAAGACAACGGTGTATACAAAGAAACTGAATTTGGACTTTGAACTTTCAGCATAAATGTTCCACCAAGACAGCGGCGTATATTTTCATGCTAAAACAAAGAAACTGAATTTGGACATATAGGTAAAATCATATATCTAGCCTCTAGGTTTGAAAAGGTTTTGGACAATTTAGTCGGTGTCCCCTTGCTGATATTCATGATATACATGATTTACAATTAAAACATAATTTATGTTTGAAATATACTGTTTATATACCTAATTAGTAGATTTGCCAGATGTTGAACATTTCAACCTGTCAGTATCTAAGTTAGAACACATCTCCCCATAAGTCCACTTCCTACTATTTTTTCTATTCCCTTTTTATTGATTCCAATTTTCTATTTTATTCTACTTTATTTATTTTAACTTTTATGCATACTATATGTTACATTTTTGTAATCTCCTGTCTGTATTTCTTTTCCCTCTGTATCTTATTAATCACTAACTTCTACTCCTACGTACTGTTCTCCTAAACCTGAACTTATACTTTCCTTTTTCTTTCCAGTACTTTTTTAACACAAACCAGACTCGCAACTTCAAATCATCGTAGAAATGGGTTATATATATGAATAAAATACTAACTGTGAAGAGTAAAGTGTCAACATTTCCTGTATAAAGAATTCCAGCACACACATGCCGATCAAAGCATTAAAACTCTATAACTAATGCAATCAATTAAAACTACTAGCTGTATATCATACCATAAGCATTATATATATATATTATATTATTGAAATTTTCTCCAAGTAGCATTAGCAATAGCATAAAATAGCAAGAAATAGTAATATATAGAGTTGTTGCACGTGACATCACCGGTCTGCCATGTCTTGGAGGGCAAGCTTAGATGCTGTAATAGTGGAAAAACAGGGTGTAGTGATAAATCTGTTATGCATGCACAGAATTTCATTAAATTAATATTTTTGGAAAGAATTAAAATCATACTATACAATGATGTTAACGAAAAAATGTATTTTATTTGTATTTGAATTTGTAGCGACTTTGTGAATATGGCCAAATTTAGTAAGATTATATAGTCAACACTTGTCAGTTGCCCTCCATACAGGTAAATTTTGGCCAGTAGCCCTTTAAATTGCCAGTCTTGAGTGACGTGCAAGGCCTATATGCTTCAACAGTCATCCCAAGTTTGTACACATAATTTTTTATAATTGCTTGTTCAAAGAAGAAGACATTACCTTTTTACAACACTATAAACTATAACAACTTAGAAGAATCTTCCTAATCTAATTCAAACCACATTTTCTACTCTCTAATACTTGGACCAGCACCTATTAATGGCAAACACTCAGTAACAAAACACTTTGTACAAGTCTGACATACATGTTCATGTATATATATATAGCCTATTTTAGTGCAATGGTCAACAGTATTTGACACTTTTCATTTATTGAATAACAAATAACCACCTTGTGAATAGTGTGCTGACCAAGGTCGTAATTAAGAACAGTAATAAAATACCTTAGCACTAGCTATATAGGTACATTATGTATACAATAATGTACAAGGCCACCTCCAGTCAGTCAACTCTGGATAAAGACCTGCTGTGCTCAGTCAGCCTTGGTCAAAACAAGAAAACTCAACTAATTTAAGGTCTTGTTGTTTTGTAGCAGTTGTGTATATATCTATATGCCACAAGGTGAAGTCAATAACTCAGTGTCTGAGCAAGATGATATACACCAAACGTCATATTGCATATTTAGGCTATAAAACATGTAAAAGACAGCTTCATTTGGTATACTAGGAACATGTACATGTGGTACATGTAGTGCTTCATTTGGTATACTAGGTACATGTGGTAGTGCTTCATTTGGTATACTAGATACAAATATAGTTATGGTGACTTCATAGTGTTGTCTCACTGAAATTTTATACCACAGACACATTGACTTGATACTTCACTCGGTCACATTATCCTGACACCTGAATGCAAGCCAACTATAGTCCTTCTCCTAACTAGATTAATAGATATGCTGATCATGATATCACTTAGCAGGGAGCGAGAAGATTTCCTAATTTTAACGTCTTAAAGTTTGACCCAGTCAGGATTCAAAACCCAACCTGGAATTCTAACACCAGCCTTCCAGCATGAAGCGAACGCTCAACCTTTAAGCTATCGCTCTGATAGAGTGTTTAGTACCATCAAACAAGTTGCATTTATACAGTCAATAAACCTAAATTTTCCTTCATAAGCCAGTATCATCTGAATATCTTAAACGTGTTATACAGCACCTAAATCTAGAGTTGAATGTGATTTGAAACATGACCAACTTTTTACATGATAGATATATGTATATATTAACATTGTCACCTACAAATGTAACATATAACCAGTGAATTAGTTGCATACAATGTTAATAAGTTTTTATCAATCAATTAAACAAATTTAATTTTAATTTAAGGTAAAAGACTTTTTAAGAATTCAAGAAGAAAATATTTATATGCATGTACAAGCAGAAGTTGGCTATCATAAACAGAAAATTAAAAGGTATAATTCTTAAAGTTTATATACATATGTGTATATTTACATTGTATATTTAATTTACATAATCTTATTTCATTCCCGTGTAAAAGTTCCAACCTATGAATTTTCTAAACTTCTCACTTCCTAGACATGCATTTTGCCAATTTTGATGGGGGAAGTTATGTTGGCTAGAGAGTATATAGCTTAGGTTATAAGTAGTGTTGGGAATCGGAAGAGAAATCATAATTCCATTATTGGATGACCTTTCATGAACGATTATCGATTATAATCGGAATATCCAAATTTTTTAATTTTGTTTGAAATATGTTCAATGTAGATGTATTCTGTACTGTTAAAGTTAGAAATAATGCCATACATAGTCCTTGGAATGCTTTACAGTTAAGTAGATCTATATCTGTCCAGTAAAGTGGTCCTTGCTCTTGAACCGTATTTGTTTTCTTGGTAAATTAAAATGCTGAACATATCGTACACATTTGTAAAACACTTCCTGCTCATATATCTAGATATTTAGTAGATGATATTAAACTAGATAATATGTTTGACATATTTTATGTTGAATGCTTTTAATTTCAACTAGACTTGAGGTAAGTTTCCTGTTGCATCAAGTACGGGCAGTTAGATATGTTGTCTAAATCCGCCCATACAATAGGAAGACCATGTTCCTTACTATTTTCATACTGTCATAGTTGAAATGATTCTGAGTGCATTCAAAGAGCTGCTAAATGTCGTAATCGGATAAATTTGTCATAAATATTCAGGCAACCATGATGATTGTATGCTTGATTTGGTCCGCCATTTGCGATGTGGAAAAAATATGAAACTACTGTGTGCGACTTACTTTACCTAAATAGTGAGAGAACATGGAACATGTGTCCAGCATGTTTTGTCAACACACCGTGCTAACAAAACACTCAAACGAAATGCAATAAGTAGCAGATTTTGTAAAGTTAGAGCTTTTAAAATAATTACATTTTTTTGATTATTATAGATTGCAATCGAGTGCTTACTTTTCATCATAATCGATCGACTTACAACTTTTTTCTATTATCGGAACATCACTAGTTATAAGCTTATGAATTATATCAGAGGTCACTTTCAATTTTTGGCCAGCTCTCTGATGTGACCCCTTATCCACTTTTTAATAGAAACACATTTTAGTAACAGTCTGAAGTAAAATCTTTTTTGCTGGATAGCAATACATAACTGCAGGTCTCAACCTTTAAGTTTTCACTTTACACTCTCTTCTTGTAATATTTCCTTTTTCTTTCATCTCTATTTTTTTGAAGGCTTCAGGAATAACATACAACAACATTGTAAATATTTTATTTACTGATTTTTTATGATTAAGAAATAAATTTGTTTATGTCAGGACATAAGAGAAATGAAGCAGGAATTATCGCATCAAGTCTAGATCTGTGTTGCGGCATTTTCTCCACCACTCAAAAAAAAATCCAAAAATTAAACCAAGAGGTATATAAGAGTCAAATAATTCAGACTACATTGAGTCATGCTTGCTGATTCATTATATAATATCTGGGAGTACTAGTAATATGTTAAATTTAACGTATAATGGTACTTCCCGATAATATTAAATATTTAATCTGAATGCAAGTCTTCTTTAATGGAACTTACCGAGTAGAATTAAGTTCCTAAGACCAGTAATTACATATGCATGCCTGCCAAATTGAAGGGCCAATTACTAGGGCTATGATATTATTTTCATTTGATATCCTTATTATTGTTGGTTTGCCTATGTTGTGTTTTGGGGATTCAATGTTGGTACACTTTGGTTTAAACATCTATCATCTATGCGCTGAAAGTGAAACTGTCGAAGTTTTCCATGTAATGATCGTTACATCGCAACACCCTTCTTCAAATTCATGGACATGTTTAGAGATTTTATCTGTGACCAATTCATTTTCAGTTTATATTGCCATGGAATTGTAAAACATGCCACTTTCATCATAAAAGTTCTATTTTTTAACATCAAGCTTTCCTGTCACCCTGACGAAATGTTGTTTACGACTTGTTGAATGTTGTTTTATTTTGACGATTTTTCATCGCTTACCTTCACTGTTTGATGAAGTATCGCTCATTTTTACGTGTCCTCTAATGACCGATATTATCTAAATATAACGGGTTTTCCGAGGAAATCCCTGGGGTCAAATTCCAACTTCTAAATTCAGCTTACGGACTGTCGTCCTTGCAGCGAAATACGCCACCATGTTATTACTCACGTGACTTTGTATCACATGATTCACAAAGAGAAAGTAGGGTCAATATATAGGTCACAATTTGCAAAGTGTTTTTTCGCGTTTTTTAAAAATTGATTTTAATTTGCTAAAAGTACAACAAATCAAATATAATACAACATTATAATAGTTAGTTTTCCTTAAACGTTGGGCTGTTGTTAATAGTATCAGGAACTTTCAATAAAACAGGAACTTTAGTATTGATAAGTCCATGTGTGTATTGAAAGTACCTGCTATATACAAAACGTAGTTGCCAATATCAGGAACTTTCAATACTAACAATTTAGTATTGAAAGTTCCTGCTAATATTTATAGTTACATAGAAGTTTTCATTTTTGATACAGATTTATGTATTTGAAATATACACAGACCCGAATAATTCGGGGATGAAAAACTGCATTTGAAATAGGCCTATATAGAGGCATTGCAAGTGACGTCAACGGTCCGCCATGTTGGAGGGCAAGCTTAGAAGCTGTAATCATTTTATATAGTGGAAAAAGAGGGTGTAGAAAATAGGTGAAAAATCCGTTATGCATGCACAGAATTTCATGAAATTAATATATTTGGAGAAATCTACAATTAAAATGCATATCATATATCTTTATTTGAAGTGAAGATATCACTATTTCAAAATCAGATACCAAAAGCAAGTCATTTGGGTATTTTCCAATTAAATACAGATATCTGGATTTAAATATACAGATATCTGCAATTAAGATGTAGATTTCTGCATTCCAGTTATAGAAATCTGTATTTTGAATAGAGTTGACTGAATTTGAGGCAGACATCTCTACTTGCTAATGAATAAAGATATCTGTAATAGAAATAGAAATAGACTGACAGTTGTATTCAAAATGCAGATATCTAATCATGAAATAAAAAGAGATATATTTATTTCAAATAGAGATATTTGTTTAAAATAAAGATATCTCTATTCCAATTATAGATATCTGTTAGCTTCTGTGGAAGCCCTCCGGCGTTAATTTTCGAATCGGATATTTCATTTTCGCACGTGCTATTCGAAAGGGAGGGCTTCCACAGAAGCTAAGATATCTGAATGTTGTCAATAATTATAGATATCTGTATTTAATTGGTAAAAACGAAACGACCCCATTGATAGGTAGCGGCGACCGAACATTCCTATCACACGATGTTTGCGCACGTTCTTAGTTCTTGCGACTCTGTTAAGTTTTCTGTGCCCTTTGCCCATTTCCATTGCTTCTATTATTAATTCGTCCAGGTTCTGAATGATATCACGGATTACGTTAAATGTATACTTGTCGTTTGGTCCACCTTAGCCATGTGTTGTGGTGGAGATGTTAAATGGTGATCATATTAACGGATTTAACCAAATAACTAAAACTTTATATATTTTCAATAATTCAAAAGAAGTTTAACACTTACCCTTAAATATAGATAGTACACCCATAGTCTGTATTATGTGGCGTAAGTTACGAGACCACACAACGAGGCACCAGTCGAAGAGTGTCACAAATGGTCAAATCCAGCTTTTGTCAAATCTTTGAATTTTTCATATATCTGTCTGTCAGTTGAAGTTCTATCCAAATTCGATGGAATTAAATCAAAACCTTGTAGGTAGGCTTTCCAGCTAACTTATCTCGTTTTACCTAAAATAAAATGTTTCTCTAGAGGTTTTAAATAAGTAATGTTCATATCTATAGATTTATTTATGATATGACCTAGTTATGATCAGCTGGTTGCTATGATGCTGTATCAGCTGTGATGAGGAGTCTGACATCATCATTTCCCGTGCACTGCAACACATCACTTGACTCTTTGTGTGACTAATTTAGTAAACATCAAGTGCTGGCCGTATGACAATGAATCACGCATTGTTTGTGGCCGAATGACAACATTGGAACTGAAGGAAAAAAAAATAAAATTCTTCCGCACCTCTAGGAAACAATCACTTCTTTATATCATCATTCGGAAACAATGAATGTCACCACACGGTGACTGTGTCTTTCAAACATTTATTGTTGTGGTAACTTCAGGAAAACTTATGTAAGTTCAATAGGGGTCATTTATCCGTTATAAATTTTAGCTTGCATTCTTTCTTTAAGATCATGAGTAGCGCCACTTGTTCTTGAAAGATAGAGCGACTAAATGGCTACTAATGCGGTCAGTTATACACGTGCGGACTACTAACGCGGTCAGTTATACACATGCATACTACTAATGCGGTCAGTTATACACGCGCGAACTACTAATGCGGTCAGTTATGCACATGCAGATTTCTAATGCGGTCAGTTATACACGTGCGAACTACTAATGCTGTCAGTTATACACGTGCGAACTACTAATGCGGTCAGTTATACACATGTAGACTACTAACGCGGTCAGTTATACACGTGCGGACTACTAACGCGGTCAGTTATACACATGCAGACTCCTAATGCGGTCAGTTATACACGTGCGAACTACTAATGCGGTCAGTTATACACGTGCGGACTACTAACACGGTCAGTTATACACGTGCGGACTACTGTTGCGTAGTCAGTCATAGGAAGAATAAAGGAAAGTAACGATTGTATTTGGGATTAACTTTTCCCTGCCTTTTCAAGGCAATATTAAACAAAGAAAATAATTGATGAAATGGTCAATCTAATTATTGCTCCCGTTTTCTGGTATATGCGCGATAAATCAGACAAAGAGAACATTTCAAGATATACTCTTAATTACAGTGTAAAATAGTGAAATGTTCACTGTTGTGATGTCGGTTTAATTAGTTACATTCCGGTGCTTCATTGTTTGACGCAGTTATTGTTTTTTTGTCAATGTCTCTCGTTCTGTTTATTTTATTCATACTGTTTTTTTTACAATAGTGTATGCAAGTTGCGTCGATTGTTTGAAACAATAAAGAATACTAAGATCCAGAGATTCATTTGCACGAATTATCAGGCTGTACTGTAAGTCTTAGTATTTTTTATGTTTGTTATTACAAATGTCACATATTTAATAGCGTTCAAGATAAGCATTACAGTCACGTGCACCACTTATATAACGACGACAACGTGTTTAGGCAATATATTCTCTGAGGACAAAAATATCAACGACATATTT
>JAUMGZ010000001.1:144425-166425 GCA_032359645.1 Pododesmus macrochisma | reverse complement strand
AGGAGTGACCCTAGGATAAAAAATATTCAAATGCCAATCCAGATGGACGTTAAGGCCCCATGGGCCTCTTGTTTTTCATGGGTACACAAATACACAATGACAACAGAGCAGTAACTAATTGTATTTTATAAGAATATGTATATAATTAATGTATTTGATATTTTATTTGACAATTTCTAACAGTTTCAGTTGAAAGTGAAACAGTGGAGGTGACTCACTCTCAGATGAGTGTATCCTCCACTACAGTAACAGCTTCATCATCATCCGAGACTGCCATGGTTACAGCACAGTCCTCCGATGAAGGGTACGTGATATGGATTATTTTCATGAAATCATTTTAACTCACCAGAGAGCTTTTCTGATCACTCTGCGCTCGTTGTCTGTCTGCCTTTTAACTTAATGTTGTCGCTACTCTTTCAAAAATGTCATATATTGTGTCATAGAGCCTTCAAATATCATTTCCTGAGGACTTGTAGATGGTCCTAAACAAATTGGTATCTGTCATATTTCCAAGATTGCCGCCATGGTTGCCATCTTGAAAAAAAAAAATTCATTGCTACTTCTCCAGAACGGAAAGTGATAAGAGAACAAGACTTTCACAGTAAGACTGGTTTATTCTTGAAGATGGTCCTCCTTAAAACTTGAGAACGTTAAATTATTTAAAGTAGTCAACGGCAGCCATCTCTGAAAAAGAATTCATGAAAAAAAAATTCTAAATGTCTCCTACATTAAAGAAGATGAAGACTTTAAACTACGTGTAATTGGTTACAAATGATGTCGAGATGTTCCTAAATGAAAAGTTTGTGTACAAGATGTTTCCAAGATGGCCACCATGGCGGCAAATATTTGATGGGTTCAAACTTACAGTTTTGTATACTTCAGAATTTTTGAGAAATTAAAAACCAACATTGCTGCCATGGTAGCCATATTGAAATTTTTTGATCACTACTACTTCAGAATGGAAAGAACTAGGAACATAAAAGTTTAGTTGTTAGGTTGGGTTAATCTTGAAGATAGTCTTGCCTTATACTTGAAAACATAAAATTATTTTAAGTGCATTTAGTTCAATTTGTTTTCTTTATTTCTCAATTATGAAAGAAGATGGTATTTAGACTTTGTTTTAAGTATAATTTTGTTATGCTTATTCCCACAGTAAAGAGGCTGTGGCTATTGAAGAAGATGCCATTGTTACAGATGCTGTAGAGCAGGAGCCAGGGGAGGCAACCACTACTGGTTCGTACATCATTATCAAATTATGCTTAACCTTGTTTCTACCTGTTAAAATTCATTGTCCGATACATTAAAGCTGTAAACAATTGATTGTTTATTCACCATTTAACAAGTAAATATGTACTTAAGGAGGCCAAATCTGGTTTAATTTTGTGTTAACTGCGCAGCACTGTTGTCAGATGTCGTACAAAAATTAAGTCATGATTGAACCAAAATAGAATATAATAATTAAATGATGAATATGATTTTATATATAAACATGTTGTCTGCAAACATTTTGAAAACACTGCTACTAAAAAATGTTAACATTGAATTTCAGATCAGTCATAGGGCATTTTGTGTCAAAAAATTGTTTTTAGCTCAAATGTTTACCTTTCAGATAGTCCATTATCACTATTTTACTGGTTACCCCGATTTTTCTTTGCTTATAAAAAAGATAATTTAATGCAGTACATTATATACAAAAATGGTCAAAAGTTCTTTTTTTATATTGGTTTAAGTGTCAAAATTTGGCATTTCTGTGTTATTTCCCATTGAACTCCATGTATTTTTGTAACAGTCCCAATGTTTCTCCAGTCCTGGTAACATGCCTTTTTATTTGCTTAAAATAAAGATAATTTGTCCATTGACATTGGTGTTTGAATTAGATTTGGCCACCTTAAATGTGGAGTTTTACCTGTTTTCTTGTTTTTATAAAACATGCAATTCATAAGTACACATGCAGTAGACCTAGTGTAGGTAAACACGAATACTTGCTTATTATACCCCCTGCAAACAAAGTTTGGGCAGTTTATAGGAATCACCCTGTCCGGCCGTCCCTCTGTATGTCCATGCATTTTGTTAGTGCAACTCTTCCTACACCATTGAACAATGATAGTAAACCATATGAAGATGTGCATGAAGAAAAAAAATTTCGTTCAGATAATTTCAAGGGGAGATAATTAGACTTAACATTTTCATGTCATGAATCTCGTAAGCACAACTCTTCCTCCAAGGTTTAAAGGATTTCAATAAAACTTCATACTATGATAGTAAACCATATGAACATGAAAATATTTTTGTTCCAATGATTTCAAGGGGAGATGATTAAACTTGGTTAGACTTGTTCATTAACGTGTTATGAATCTGGTTATCACAATTCCTCTTACACCCTTCAATGGTCTACACTGTTCAATCAATTTCAATTATGAAGTAAAATAATTCCATTCCAAGGGGATAATATGGCTAACATAATAAAAAAAATTCAATCCAGGTTGATGTAATGAAATAAATAACTTGGAGAAAGCGGGGGTTATTATTCAGCCATACTGGCGACAGCTCTAGTTAGTTCTTATGAGAAATTTGTGAAACGCAACCCTGGTTAACAAATAAGGTCAAAGGTCAATGTCATTTTTTCATACCACGTCATGTTAATAACAATAATTTACACTTTACAGTAACACTGCTTTTTTTGCATACAATCAACTGAATTATTTGGGCATTAACAATTGAGATATACATTTATCACATAAATTACAAATTTTATGAGTTAAAAGGTGTGTACACTTGACTTTTCTTTAGAACATTAATAACATTAGTAATTTTGTGACTTTATAAGATAGGTGTTTCAATACATAATATTCAATGTATTTCTGTTTACATTGTCTTACAAGTTCACAGAGAGTTGCGAAATCGTAAAACATATCTTATGCTTGTTATTTATTAAAGGTGAATCGTTAGAAGATAAATTTGAACCAGTAGCAAGTACAGAGGATGCTGAGAGCTCAATGTCGGGAACAAACTTAGCAAGAGACGATAATACTCCATCCTCATCTCAGCAGCACGATTCTGCAGGTGAGATATTTCCGTTTGTAGTAACAGTGTTATAAATAAAATTTGCCAGAAATAAAAAAGTACTATATCCAGATTATTAGATTACATTAACACTATTGTTTCTTTCAGTTAAATGTTAAACACCAAAACCTTTGAGTTGCTCAATGATCAGGAAATCATCAAACAGTAGATATACTATTTAGTAATTCTTTATACTTTATTATGGCCCAACATTGAAGATGTGGGTGCCTTATAGTTATCACTCTATCTGTCTGTTCGTCTGTGACCAATTCTTGTAATCAGCTTTTCTCATAAATTACTGAACAAATTCACATGCAATTGTATGAAAACTTTCTTTATGATATGTAGATGTGCCTTTTGAATGTATGAAGTTTATTTTTCCAAAAAAAACCTCTACTTTTGAAGAGATTTAGGGGAGGGGTTATTTCTCATGAAGAAAAGGTCCTAATGGGTGCATCCTAATCAATGATGTATAACCTGGCATATGTGTTGTAATAAAGTTTATAGGCCTAAGTTAACAATAAAGTTTTGAGGAACATAAATACATGCAAAGTTGTCTACACATCTAAAATTAGTCATGTATGTCGTAGTGGTTCTTTTTGACAGTAACACATACAAATCTTGGAATTTAGATATTTACACTATTAGCAGCTGGTCAGCCACAATTCTCACCAGGTACTAAATCTCGCCAGGTTCTAATTCTCGTTATGTACTCATTCTCGCCACTTGACATGTCCAGTGCAGATGCACATAGATTTCAGTAAAAAATAGTTATCAATGAAGAGCCTTCTCATGACGAAGTTCAACAAAAATTTAACAAAATTTACCTGACCAGAATTGCCTATGTTGTTAGGCATGGATATATTTATGGGATAAAATGTCAGTTGTTTTTAAGCATATTAATCTGATGACCAGGTACAACTGTTGACTGGTTTTGATTTTGCAGGTCGACCTAAGAAAATACAGCCAATAATATGGGAGGGTTCTCCTGCTCACCAATCAGCAAGAGGTCCAGAGACCATGCCTGTACAAGCTATTGTGTCCCAGTCTACTGGTTCCTTCAGGCCTAGAGGAAGAACTACACCCAACAGAGGCATGAACAGGGGCATGGTCAGGGGCACTGTCCATCATCAAAGGGGCAGGGCAGGATTTACTCCTCAAAGATTACGTAGTCCTGTCCCTAGGGGTCAGAGGCCACCAAGAGGCGGGAACAGAGGCAATATGTTTGGACGACCTCCCATGTACTGATTTTAAAGGTGTAAAATTGGTGCTTGTGGAGCAGACGTTATGTTGTGTAAATGATGGATTTGAGTGTTTAATGAAAGTATTTAGTTTTTATTGTGGGTTCACTTTTCATTGTATTCCATTGTGACTTGTTTATCAGGAACACTGTTGTCATATTACAGCAACTATCATGTGCTTTAGGAGAAAGAATTTACATTGTTCCAGTAGATAATGCATGTTTTGCCTGGAAGATTGTACTTTGTATCAGGTTACATCAACGCTCATGTTTCAGCAGCAGAAATGTACATTGTACTAGTTTGCCATATAGCATCAACTACAATGTGTGATTTAGCAGGAAGATTTTTTATGTGCTAGATAGCCTTAACAATCCTGTTTGCTAATAGCATGAAGAATGTACAGTGTGCTGAATAGTCCTAACTATCGTGTTTGATCAGTAATATTGTGCCAGGTAGAATAAACTATCATACATGTATGTTATTAATTTAAAAACAGAAAATTCAACTTAAAAAAAATTATGAGCAATTAATGACAAATTCGATAGGCATTCATAACTGTGGATTTGTTGAAATGGTGATATATGTAACTTTGGATATTGTGCAACAGTGTTATTCAGTGCTGTTTAAACAGAACCGACAAAGTGCTATGACATTCTGTTAACAATGTGTACCTGCCGAGTGGATGTTTGTGATTAGTGTATAGAAGGTATGAGAGAGGTTGGTAATGACGACTGGTGATATGCTTGCTGAGTTTGTTGTGAATTTTGTTGTTTATAAAGTGTTAGTTGTAAGGAGAATGTTGAAATAATATACAAAGATTCAAAAGAAAGTCGTTTTGTTGTCATTGTTCTTTAGAATTATCAATAAAAATTAAGAAATAATAAACAGAAGAAAAGACATTTTGAAATTGAAAACCACATCAAGGTATTCCTACTATAACATAAGTCCTCAGTAATGTGGCTGCAGTATGACTTGTGTCTTTGTCCTTTTATAATGATACTTATTCTAACAGACTGACCGACTATGCATTAAGTTTCTACTAGAACATTTACCCATACAAACCTTATTATGTATTTCACTTGACATTTTGTATGTATGGTTGTCTGGTAGCTGTATATTGTGTGAGGGCATTGCCTGTTTATACCTCTGTTAACTTTAGCCTACAGTTTGTGTAATCAAGAACACTTAACAGTTTTGAGTGGATTATTTTGATACACTGCACAGATATTTTATTCTATAGGAAGATTATACCATGTATTGAGCTTTGTCAATTTTTCACCTTGTAAGTATTGAGGAGTACCAAGTATGTGTAATCAAGAACACCTACAGTTTTCAACTGATTCTTTTCCAACTTAACATAGTGGATAATGTGTACATTGTATTGTGGAGAAGTTCCATAATTTTTGGTTTTTGGCACCAACTTTCCACATTTTTGACTTTTCCGTAACTACTTGACAAATTTAAACCAAACTTGTTAGGAGCATCCTTTGGGGATGGGAATTCAGATTTGTTAAAAATGATGTTGCTTGACCCTCAGGGGGTACACTAGAGGGCCAAAAAGGGGGAAATATGACACAAATTTACAAATATATAAATAAAATGGAAAGCCTAAAAATGCTTAATGTTTGTATATGTATTGGTAATCTTAGGGCATGGAGTACCAAGTTTGTTCATTCTAATTAAATTTGACACAGAGCATGTTCAATTGATTATGATATGGACACAAGGGGCATACATTCGGGGGAGTTGACCAGAGGGTTTATAGCTTCGTGAGAGCGCATCAAGGCCCATTGGGTCTCTTTGGGTCCAAGATGGCCTTTTCTCATACAAACCCCATTCGTCCGTCCGTCCTTCGCCCATTGTTAATTTTTCACACATTTGACTTCTTCTCCTAAACCACTGGACCAATTTTATCCAATCTTGATAGGAAGTATCCCTAGGGGAAGGGGATTTAGATTTGTTAAAGTGAAGGGGTTGGCCCCCAGGGGAAACCACTAGCGGGGCTAAAGGAGAAAAAATGGATAAATTAACAAAAATCTTCTAATAAACTAGAAGGCCTAGAGTTATATGTTTTGGTATGTACCAGAGTAACTTCAGGGCATGGAGAACCAGTTTTGTTCAATGCGTGGCCCTTGGGTAAAAAATAGGTTGCAAGTTTTGGGGTCAAAGTTCAACACTAGCAAATATGTTACATTTTTGAGTTCTTGTTCAACACTACTGGACTAATTCCATTGAAACTTGGTAAATGTCATCCTTGGGGGTAGGGGGTTCAGATTTTTTCAAATGATGGGTCTCAGTACACAGGGAGGGTCACTTAGGGGCTCAAATGGGGAAAATTTGACAGCATTTTAAAAATCTTATGAACTAGAAGGCCTAATGCTTAATGCTATTATCGTAGTAGCTTTAGGTCATAGAGAACCAACTTTAATCAAGGCATGACTCTAGGGAGAAAATAATTCAAATGCCAAATCTTTGCTTATAGGCCTATTAAAACCAGACGGACGTTATGGCCCAATGGGCCTCTTGTTTTTATTGACAATTGATGTGAATGGTTAATTACTGGAATTCTTGACAGTGTCATAAAGTGTATTTATTATATTTTTAAATGTACATGTATGTCTATACTTAAGACTTCTTGTCTCATGCTAGAGTGGGAAGATATAGGCCTAATTAACCAGTTTAACCACACCACCTAAGTCAGTTCTTATGAATTACTTATATCAATGATTGTTGTGAAGTGATTTTATTTCCTTCTTTCTATTCTCGTGCTGAATTGTTTGATGTGGCTGCTGTTGGTTTGTCAAAGTCTTTCGTTCTGATTATTCCACTTATCTTTTTTTCACGTCAGAAGGAAGTAACTTTGACTCTCCACGAGTAGTTTGGTAAAAGCTGCATGTATATTTTACTTGTATTTCACCTCATTATAACTGATGTCCAGAGGGAGTTGATTTCATCAATGTTTATTTGGCATGAGTGGTTTTTCAGTCTTTAAGAAATTCTCAACTGTTCCTTTGCTTACATACACGATTTGTAGGTGACGTGACGAAAGTAAGGAGGAATTGACAAACATTTTGTCTGCCATAAAATATAAACGACTGTCAAGTCACTTCTAACTGGTCAGCTCAGGTGTCTTCTACCTATGTACACAGAAGTCTTGATCTCTACTCTAAGGCAGTAGAAGCAGTGCTTTAGCTTTAGGTGTAAATCCTTGGATACACAAGGCTGGTGGTATTGCAAGAACACAAACATGACCAGTCCCTTGGAATACTTTTTAAAACAAAATTCATTATCAAAATAACAGTCCTACAAGTTGCTACACCTGTATGCACCGTTGGTGGTGCTTATGTACTTCAAATTGTTTCGTGTAGCAGTTTATTGTCATAATGCATCAAATGATGTGATTATAGACACATAGTGGATCAAATAAGCTGTTTTATGTGGGCATATACACTTCCTCTAATTCTGTATTTAACAAGAACAACTCGGACTGTTTGGAAGCAACAACTGACCTTTATCATAAAAGACAGATCAAATATGTATATTTCTAGTAACATGGTCAAGAGACTTTGTATAACCCAAATCTGTTGCAGTTGTGAAAATCCTACATGCAGAATACTACAAAAACGGACAGGCTTCAAGTGGATTGAATTTTATAGACAAGCTTCAAGTTGATGGAACTATATATACAGGCTTCAAGTGGATTTTTTACTACACAGTGATTGAATTACCTATGCACAATTATAGTTTTAAGTATGTGGCAATATTAGACACAGGGTCATGTTAGCTTGAACTTCCACTATCAGCCAATCAAAAATCGACAAAATCACTTGGTATTTTTTCAAAGCAAGATAAATGTTCAATATTGCAATGATGCATATATGTATGATTCATTGACCTGCTAAAGGTCGACCAAGCTCACGCTAACATGACCACAGCCAGGTCTTATTGCCAGATCCTTAACAAAGCAAGAAATAAAGGTTATTACTGGTTATGATAAGTTTAAGTGATTCAAATTATTAATGATGCATGTAAAATAGTACAGATGTTTTTATAATGTAAGTAAAATAATTCAGGTGTTTTTATAATGTATGTAAATAATACAGGTGTTTTTATAGTGTATGTAAAATAATACAGGTGTTTTTATAATTTATGTAAATAATACAGGTGTTTTTATAATGTATGTAAAATAATACAGATTTTTTTTATAATGTATGTAAAATAATACAGGTGTTTTTATAATTTATGTAAATAATACAGGTGTTTTTATAATGTATGTAAATAATACAGGTGTTTTTATAATATATGTAAATAATACAGGTGTTTTTATAATGTATGTAAATAATACAGGTGTTTTTATAATGTATGTAAATAATACAGGTGTTTTTATAATATATGTAAATAATACAGATGCTCTAATGATCATGATGGGTGAAGCACAATACATGGTGTCTTTACAAGGAAGAGAGTGACACATTATAACACACATATTGTTTATTTCATCAATATACAATAACAAGAATTCCCAGTATACACGGCAGAATACTGGTCAGCATAAATCTATGTAAAAGCCTATCTGTTGTGTAACTAAACTTCCAAGTTCATTAGAACTTACAAGTTTATGTTATTAAATGCTTACAAACGCTAAACGCAGCAGTGGATCCACTTTAATTAGCATACAAGTTGTTATATCAAATCAACTTATCCGACTTTCAGCATAATCATGGAAACATTTAATAGTTCTCGATATTATTCTTTTCAGTATGCATAATTTATTCTTGGGTATAAATATTTTCTGTAAAAAGTTTTCTGAAGTTTAAGTTTTAAAAACAAAGAATGATGTTAACATTTTCAACCTTTTATGTTATCTTGTGCAGCTATTTCTTCTTTTCATATTGAAAATATGCACAATATATATATGATTATGCAATATCACACAAAGATTGATTTTAAATGAAAGTGCAAAAAGTAAAGATGAATATGTAAGAATTATAAACAAGGTGCAGAGAACACTACAATGGCAATGATGTCGCTGGCGAGTGATATTACAAACAAGGATATGTGAATAAAACAAAAAGTGACTCTTTCACCAATACATAAAATCAACTCGTACACTACATGTCAATTCTCAAATTAACATTGAATCTTCACTTTTATTACATCTTTTTATAAGACAGGCGGAACACTAATGTGTGAAGCAGCAGATAATGTAAATATCACATAATATTTATAAAACAATGGATACTGACAAGTCTATAAAGCGTTATCACAACAAACTTGTTTCATTTGATACTTATGAATTACTGCATTTGATGTCTTTTGAACCAAGACAGTTATTATAATCCATGTTCATTCAGCACAGAGGAATGTTTAACATTATTTATAAGAAAATCTTGCAAGGTTTTAAAATTAAGTTTTGTAAATGGTTTTGTAAAATTCTTCCAAATGTTTTCCCTCGTAACTTGACTTCAACATACAAAGGACAAGCGGCTATTTTGTACACTGTTAAAAAACAACAAATATAAGTAAATGTAACAAAAATCACAGTAAGTAAACGTGTTGTTTAGAAAGACACCATGTAAACTGTAGAGATGTATATAAATCCAATAACAATGTTATACTGTTGCACGGTTTTGTATGAATACTGCTGAGTTCTAAACATAAAATCATTGCATGTCTTATGCCAATACTTGTGAGCGTTCTCGCTGAATGCCAGTGAGGGTAAGGTTTCGTTCCAGGGAGGTTTGTGGGCGGGTCATCAGTTTCTTTCGTACATCCATGCACTGATTATCCAATTTAAGTGAGTTGATCTTAAGTGCAAGGTCATCTTTGATTCTGTGTAGGTTGTTCTCTAAACCATCCAAGGCATGTCTGCAAAATAAAACAAATAATATTAAGAATTTGCTTCTCCATTCAAAAGTAAAAAGGCTTGCAAGTCTGAAGAGAAAATAATATTATATAGAAACAAAACAAGATAACAATTATCTTCAACTTACTAGTAACTGATTTTGTACATATTAACTAAAACTGAAGTATTAATCCAGAGAGACAAAAATAACATGAACTGTACAAAGCAATATCAACTGTTACAACAGAATTTTAGAATTTTGGCACTCTCATGCAGAAGATGATTTGCCAAGATTAATCTGGAACTTGTCAAGCAGTATAATAAACATTAATAACTTAGGAGTTCCTGATAAACAAGGTTAAAATTTGACCTCTGATCTTTAATTTTAACATTCAATGAGGCTGTAGTATATGTTATATGAAGAAAGATATTTGGTTGAAGTATGATGTTGTAATTTTACTTCTGATCCTAAGTTGAATCACAAGAAAAGGCAGTATAGCTAATTGATGTTATTTTAGAATTTACCTAAATCAAAAAATGACAAAACAAAATACATACTTGGCCTGCTTCAGTTTCTCCTCTAGAGCACGTTTTGTAGCTTCTAGTTGTTTCACCTCATCGGTTAAACCGTATTGTGGGGCGTCACGGCACAGCTCAACATTTGGACGATATGTTCTGTTTTCAAGACGAGTCTGAGCAAGTTTTGTAGGATTGATCTTTGCACGAATCTTTTCCTCAACTCCTCTGATGTCATTCTCCAACTCTTCAATTTCTTCCTCTGTCTGTTTATAATACATGAATATATATGCATGTTAAGCTTTAAACTTGCAATATTTATCAGAATGTTTATTTTGTTTTATAAGCACTACAGGATCAGCAGATATATAGAATCTATCACCCCTTGTAGTTTGAGATATCTCAATCTCACACAACCAGGGGTGTTTGATTCTTTTTCTTACACCTTCGACATTGATATCACAGTTATAACAAAGCGTTGAATTTCCTTCTTTGATCAGATGGTGTGACGTCATATTGATTGTTGTAATGACGTCATATTCATTGTTTTCACGACGTCATATCATTGTCTATAATACCAGCGCGCGCTTATCTCACCCTAGGGTGGGATAGAGAAATCTCACACGGGTTAAAACACAGGAAAACTCTATCACAGGTGTAAGAAATATCTGTCCCAAAAACTAATTTGGTTCTCTAATTGCAAAAATATTATAGAATGAACCTTAATGTCTAACGTGGTCAATTAAAATTAAAGAGACATAGATTTTATAAAGATAAAAAATTAACTCATATTTTTCAATCACTTCATATGGTACAGATTGATAAATAACTTGACTTTTAGATCATATTATAAATAAATTTTTTTTGATTCACTTACAATATATGCTAAATAATAATCTATCTGGTGCCAAACAAATATTGGATTGGAACGAAAATTGCTGTTGTCATTCAATTGTTCAGTGGTGTATAATAAAATGTTAAGTAGCAATTTTGTTGATATTTACACATTTCACATATATTTCTTTTAAATTTGTATTGTTTAAATGATAATCATAGGTAATGTGCATCTTTCAGTTAGCTAATTGTGCATACATTTTTCTTCTGCCATTGCAGTTCATCCTTGGCTCGTTCAAACTCGTGAATTCTCCTCCTGTAAGCATACTCTGTAGCGATTCTCTGTGTCTCTAAATCATTGGCACACTGTTGTAGTGTGTGATGAATTGCCTCCCTTAGTCGGGTAGAAGCCAGCATCTCGGCCTCAGCACGATCTTTATTGTAACGACTGAAGTCTTCCCATTGTTGAGGTGTGGTACTTCTGTTAAGTATAATCAAATGAATGCTTCATATTATTTGAAAATTTTAGTTTTTACCTTTGTTGAGAAGAATAAAAATTTACTATGATGCTCATTATAACAGCAAATGTTAGATTTGGAATAAATTGATAAATTAGCTATATTTTGGATTCATTGCAAAAGCATATATCCTTTTCAATGACATAAATCTCAGTGACAATGTCTAACATGGTCATGGTAAACAAACTCTACTGTACAGTGTTTTGAACTGATTGATAAAAATAAGAATTTAGAAACCTTTACATTCAGTATAGTAATAAGTGGTCTGAAGTTTGAATATATTATGTAACGAATTTGTGTAATAAATCTAACTATAAATAGATATTAATGTGGATACACTTAAATATATCAACAATGAGTTGAACAATTATAAAAACTTGTACTAGCGTCAAAAGGACACCATGTCTTCTTGTTCATTTGCTCAACGAGTTAAACACATTGCAATTGTCTGCCAACCTTGAAAACTTCAAATGGGGGAGATTTTTAGGCTTTATGGGGGTGATTTATGTCGGGGTAAGAAATGATAAGGACAATAAGAATGCATGTGGAGACTGTGTGTCAATGGCCAGAATTTTATAGTGTATTTAAAAGATTAATTAGCATCACTATTTATGTTTCTATGAGGGAGATTATAGGTATAAAAGACATTGTTGAATTTATCAGGTAATAATATTCAAGTTGAAGTAATAAGGTATAGAGAAATTAAATCTTTCTTCTTAAGATTCATTGAACTTGGGTCTTACCCTTTAGGAACTCTCAGGGAGTCAGGTTTGTAGCTGATGCCATGTGAATTTTCTGTTAGATTATACTGATCAACATCAATTCCCAAAGCTAGATTTTTATCCTGGAGGTCAGCCTGTAGTTGTTGTCTAGCTTCTTGCAATAAACACAGTTGTTCAAATCCCTCGTTTACCTTCTGCTGTAAGGCTTTCTTAATACCTTCTATTACCTCAACTTCCTAAAATAAAAGATGTGGTACATTTGAGTTATAAAACAAATAAAAAATTATGAAAGGAGATGGATTCACCACAATATCCTTATCTAAAGATTGTAAGATTAGTAATGTTGATATTTTCAGTGAATTGCTTTATTGAATAACAATTTTTTGTCAGATAATCTCTGATATGTATTAATCAAATTTTTAAAATATATTGCAACATATTATAAATGTGATGTGTAAAAAATTTCATTTTGTTCCACTGATTTTTGTTTTCATTTTGATATTACATATTAATATTTTATAAGTGTTCCAACATCATGTGTAAATCACAAATCAAGTCTTAACAGTACACTACAAACCTTATGTAACTGGTTTTCTACTTCATCTTGTACAATGTCTATGGACTGTCTTCCCTCCCTGAGAGTAAGACATTCTATTGCTACTTCCAATGGAAGATTCTTAGCTTCTAAAGCTGCCTCTGTTAAATCTTTAGCTTCTGACAAATCAGCAATTTCTTTATCTGTGTCAGCGAGTGTCTTTTCTAAAATTTCTTTCCATTTCCTGATATCGTCCACTCTATCAGCCAGACGGACATTATTTGAATGTTGGTCCCATTTTGTCTGGTTATCTGTTTCGTTCCTGAGGAAGCGACTCTCTTGTCGGACCTGGTGTGAAGCGTCCCTTTGCCTCTCAGCATTGGTTGAGATTGTGTAATTGCTTGTGAACCAATCTGGTGGCTGATGTCTTTCAAGTGGTCTTAATTGTGTGGCCATTTTTTTTTCTTTTTTCTGTAAAACAATATGATATTGCATTGTTTTTCTTTTTAGAATGGATACAATACACTTTTTTAATTCAGATAACTATGATAAGAATACATTGCATTGGTTCTGACATAATACTTGGACAAAACTATAAGAAAAGCTTCCAGAAAGCTGTTGAGTATTGTTAAACCATTCTTGGTCACACTGCAAAAAATGAGGAAACCAGAATGACATACAGATACAGCACTGAAGTAATTTCCAATTGATTTGCTGTTTCACAAAATACCAGAGTTTCCTTTGAAACTATGTACATGTAGGTCAGAATTGGATTTTTATACTTTAAATAAGTAAGACTCACATTAAAATTTAAATACATGTATTAAACAGTTTTATATTTATACAATTTATCAAATAAATATCAAAAAGGGCGATGCAATTTGCCTATATTAGGTTGGCTTTAAACCAATACTGACAGCAAAGTTTTCAAAATATTTAAGTTTTAGTCAACACGATTAAAAGGGACAACCTATTAAACTGATTCTTCCTACAACTCAACAAAATTAGATCCCATATACGAATGTAAAAGGGAAATCTTTACACAGTATCCTGTGACTTTGTAAACATACCCTGGAATGGCTGACAATGAACAATGACTGTCAGTGCATGCCAGGTAAAAAACACCCATAACAGTTTTCACCTCGGACGGCTTATTAGCACAATAACACATTATTTCGCAGAACAAATCTTACTAACTGATGATGCGTAATTTTTAATACAATTGAAAGATAAACAACTTTACTTACCTCAGCAAGCTACTTCAATTTAGTTGCTTTGCTGTTTTTACCTACGAGCTATCCAGTTTCACAGGGTTACTGTGGTTGCTATCTAAACATTAACAATTAATGAAAGGAACGTTTTCTGTGATTGGTTCATCGGTATTATTTTATCCAACGAGAAACGATGTAACACATTACTATCGTATCCATTAACAACCGAGAAACCGGAAAACATTAAACAGCGACACATTTGTCACTTTATTGCAGGGGAGGTAACTTTCGATTTAAATGCCTCCTCGTAAAAAACCCAGATAATGAATATATTGTTTGTTTGTTTTAAGTGTCCCTTTAACTCACGTATAGGTCATTATACTTCTTATGCTCATGCTTATGGGCCCAGAATTTGAAAATAAAATTATCTTATCTTATTTGCCGAGGCTTTATGTACCCGACGGTCGTGTATATACAATAATATAGCCAAAACGTCTCAAATGGCTATAGATACACACGATCGTTAATTATTCAGTCATTAAACTACTATTTTCAAGACCATATGGAAAAAAAACATGAAAATTAAATTTTTTTTGTTAAAGCGCTTTTTTGGAACTTTGTGTGTCTGGTTGTTTGGCTCAGTAATGGAACCGTCAGACACTTAATTACATTTAATCAGAGATTTCCAAGACTGTCCCTGATCTTTTACATCATATTTTATTTAAAAATTTATTTTAATATACCAAACTTCATTTCTATTATAAAAATTAATTTGTTTTATAACTAAGATTAAGAATTGTAAAACGGGCAATTTGTGATCAGAAATTATTAAAGACAGTGAGTAAATACTCTGTGTATTGAATTCACTGTTAAAGATAAAAATATATGGATATCAAAGTTGTAGAATCGTTTTTATCGTCTTTATTTTGATAATAAGATCGGTAAACGAAAATTTCTTTATTTTCCTTAATGATATATCTTATATTAGATCAAAGGCGTATATAGTATCTATCGGTACGTCTCTGATTAGATCTATATGTTATTGTTATTGCAGTAGTATTAGTGGCATTAGTAATCGTCATACAGGCATACGGGTCGTTATAACGGCAGATTTACCCGAGCCAAAACCGGCTTACAAACTAAGTCCAAAAATGCACTAAAACCCATTTTTTCTTAATACATTTTAATTTTAAAAATTGATTTCCCATGTTTTATTTTTAATATGGTATTGCAATTAGTAATTTTGATTACCAATTAACTGAATATTTAACGATCGTGTAAATAGCCATTTGAGAGCCGTTTTGGGTATATAGCTACTCCCTAAAAGGCTTATTTTATCGAGACGCTGTCGGCTTGTAACAGTGCGCACTTAAGGCGACTTTAGGGTCACATTATCCTGACACCGAGCCAACTCGTCCTCCTCGAGTCCTACCAGGTAATGCTGAGCGATTGGCAGGGAGCAAGAAGATTGCTTAATGTTAACGTCTTAGGTTTAGACGCGACAGGGATTTCAACCCACGACCGTCTGGGATTCTAGCATCAGTATACCAGCACGAAGTGAACGCCCAAAACCATGCACTGGGTCACCGCGCTGATAAAAAGGAATATTTACATCACTGATTACACTGTGCCGTAGGCTTTACACTACTTCACTGTAAAAAGAAGCACTTCATCAGCAATTTTACAACAACAACAACAACAAAAACAATAATGTATATTTTCTACATTTTGATCTATATTTGCTCACACAACGTAGATATATACGGTACGATTAATATTAAAAATATAGATCTATAAACTTAATATATACAAAATTTGCATACTGTAACATGTCACCCACAATGGTATGATGATAATGATATTTTATACAAATGTATATTTTTTACTATAACCTAATGCCTCATAGCTACGAGTTGATTTTATTAATAAATATTACTTAGGTATAGAGTCGTAAATATTAACACGCAAACAATAAATTAAATAATTTTTAAAACATATTTTTCTCAATATAAGTTGTAGATTTAGGTTGTAATATAAACAATATTTCAAGGTTGTTATAAAACCATATGAGAACATTCGATAGATCTGGTACTTTGTTGTGATCACCTACATAATTTTACTAGCTTCGATGAGGTTTTAATTTAAAAGAAAAAAACAGTAATCTTTAAATATAAGGGTTTTTTTTTTAAAAAAAGAATTATGCTTAGAAAAATGTATGTTAGTTTAAAGATATTTTATTGTCATATATACAAACGGATTGAACAAAAGTAATCACAACTTGTGTAGCTCGCTCCATTCACAAATACTATAATTCACAATTTATTCCAAATACATAAAATATACATTATGACACGTGAACAAAGTATCTATAAGCCTCTGGTACAATTTATAAATGGGAAATAGATGCTCATATGTGTCCTTTACCTCACACTATATTTTCTATCAAACTTTTGTGTCTATGAAAACTTTCTTAAATCAAAACATCTAGAATTCAGCTACACCACAAAAAATAAGTGTCCTCAGAAATATATGTGAAATTAACATGCAATAAAATGGTATCAAATTTGATTCAAGTATGCATATTTAAATCGAGAAAGATCTGGAGGCTATAGTAAAGTTGCTATACTGTGATTTACACTATTTACAAAATGACAATCTTCCCACTTAACAGTCGGAGGTTGGGCTCTCCAATATATTGACATTATAATTATGCTGTATTTCAATGTCGATAGACAGACAATGATTATTAGTCACTGTATTGCTATTTTTAACACTTGCAAATATGCGACCATTTGGATTTAGCCTACTTGCGCGGTTGCTCAGTGGTATAGAGCGTCCGTTTCGTGTTCCGGTAGACGAGAGTTTGATTACCCGTCGTGAATATCACGACGGGTAATCAAATGACGTTAAAGGTGAAGTATCACGTCAATGTGTCTGCGGTGTGATATTTTAGTTAGGCAATACTATAAAGTCACCATCAATGCGCGCTCTCACAAACAGCTACCGTCTTGATATGACCTAAACATAAGTGGAACGTTAAACCCTAATAAAGAAACAAACAAACGTGTATCAAGCCCGGGTCTTCCGGCTGCTAGGTTGACGATAAGACTACTTGACCAAAGCACTGTTTCCTTACTCCTTGGCACAACCCCGTCCATGATCCTTAGACACTTTATAGTACTGTCTCAATGAAATATCAAGCCGCAGACACATTGACATGATACGTCACTCGGTCACATTATTCTGACACGGAGCCAAACAGTCCTTCTCCAACCTAGATTGCCAAGCACTAAGCAGGAAGCGAGACTATTTCCTAACTTGTTTTAACGTCTTAGGTTTTGACGAGGCCGGGATTCGAAACCCCGCCTACCGGATCACGAAACTAATGCGCTACCTCTGAGCCATGTACTGCGCCGGTCAACGATACTTGATTCACCAGATGAACTTATACAAATGCTTCATGTGAAATATCAATCCACTCTTATGTCGGTTCACAAAAATACATACCGACATATGCCTATGTTAAACTATCGCCCATTGTGTTGGCCCATTATATCAGAAGGGTGACCATATGAACCACCTTGAATATTCACGTCGTAATAGATACACATTAACAACATAACTTAGATTACACATGTATGAATATATGTATGAGGTCATATGACCATATAGACACAAGTTGTGGGCCATGAGGTGGTCATGATTTTTAGGAGCGATTTATCCTAGTGGCATAAGGATGCTAATTATGAAACACCATATTACAAGAAGAAAACTGTAAAACAAAACTGTAAAATAAAATAAGGACAACATCCTCGATATGCTACAACTGATATTGATGTACAAGATATATTCAAACAACCAATTATTACATGTTGTATTTGTCCAGTATTTTCGAGATGTTCTAATTCGACATGGATACATTTCATTATGTTTTCATCTTAAGATGAGTATCCGAGTTTCTGTGTGACCTTTCAATGGGCGTAAAACACTTGCCTCGGTAACAATTGAAATAAATTTTCTTCTTCCTTATGTTGAGTCAGCACTGCCTCTGCCTCTTAAACCAAAGGAAACAATAATAGCCAAATAAAAGTCATTTTATTTTTGTGGAAAAATATAACCCGTGCTCAAAAATAAATTCAAACCAAAAATTCATTCATAAAAATGGCATAACAATAAGCACGACGAAAAATGCAAATAAATATTCAAATATGCATCGGTCAACTGTGTCCTAAAGCACACACCAAAACCTTAGGAAATATCCTTACGGGTGTTACATGTATTACAGAAAAATATCAATGTATAACCAATAAAATGGGGAGTCGGAGTCTCCTGGAGAGGTGGGCCTGATTAACTTACCAGCTACTATTTATAAATATTGGTTTGAAACAAAAAGAGGCAAATATAAGCATTTATAAATCTAATGTACATTACAAAATATCTAATACGAAGCACAGAAAACACTAAAATACTAAATGTTTTCCTGTTGTTTGTTTGTTTATTTGGGTTCAACGTCTCTTCAAGGAAATAAATCACTAAATACTATTACAAATATAGTTTGTTTGTTTCAAGGGTTAAACGTCCCTATAAACCCATTTCTAAGTCATATTGAGACGGAATCTGTTTGTTTCGGTGCGCACTGATGGTGACTTTATAGTGCTGCCTCACTAAACTATTCACGCCGCAGATGCTTTGACATGATACTTTACTCGTTCACATTATCCTGGCACCGAGCTTACCAGTCCTTCCCCTATCCAGAATCCCTGATTGCTTAGAAGGGAGCGAGAAGATTACCTGATTTGAACGCCTTAGGTTTGACACGGCCGGGGATCGAACACCCGCCTACCGAATACGAAACTAACGCTCTACCACTGAGACATCGCTCTGGTTTTCCAATGTTTGTATGACATTAAAACACCCGGAGTTTATGAATGACCTTCGTGAAGAGCTATTTTCGTTGAATTAAGTGGGGACCGAGCGAGAAGATTACCTAATTTTAACGTCTAAGGCTTGACGCGGTCGGGTATAGAACCCGATTCTCCCGCTCACAGAGCGAACAATCTTCCACTGAGTTACCTCGGTAATCCACTTACTAACTGGTGTTTACTTTTGACACTACTTAAACGCGGGAAAATATGTTGTTCCTGGAACAGGATTTACCCACTTAGACACATTCATATAAAGCTGTATGGTTTATTTTTATTTTTTTAATGTTTTATTGCTGGACCTCTTATCATTATACCAGATGCTGCAAACTTTTCACTTCCATACACAAGAGACCGCTCACTTAACACTTCAATATACCAGGAACCGCTAATTTTACACTTCAAAACAGCAGAGACCGATAACTTTTCACTCCCATACACAAGAGACAGCTAACTTCACACTTCAATTTTCCAGGAACCGCTAATTTTTTTCACTTCTAAACACAGGGGCCGTTAACTTTACACTTCCATACATTAGAGACTGCTAACTTTACACTTCCATACACCAGGAACCGCCAAGTTTACACTAAAAGTCTTCCTTACACCAGAAACAGCTAACTTTACACTTGGAACCTTACAGCAGGAACCACCAAGTTTACACAAAAAGTCTTTCTTACACCAGAAACAGCTAACTTTACACTTGGAACCTTACACCAGGAACCGCCAAGTTTACACTTCCTTACACCAGAAACAGCTAACTTTACACTTGGAACCTTACACCAGGAAACGCTAACTTTACACTTCCTTACACCAGAAACAGCTAACTTTACGTTTCACGGCGAGTAACCCTCATCTGTATACACATCAATCATCTGTATGCACATCAATGAAAAAGCAATAGGTCCATTGGAACGTCACAACAGCACTATATATTTATTTGGTATTTATTACCCCAACGAGAACAACCTATTTTTAACTCTGGGATAACGCCTTGAACAAACTTGTTTCTCCATTCACCGAGATTCTTACGTATGACATATGTTAATTAAAGTTGACATTTTAAGAAAAAGGTTTTGAATTTTATGTAAAATTTCCAGATTTCTCCTTCTTGGTGCCCAAAGAAGCCACCGGAGCCCAATACATTGAATAATTCTGAATCCCTTCCCATATGGATATCTCTTACAAATTTTCGTTCAATATCTGATTAAAATATACCGATCCCCGTCACACGCTATTGGAGATCGGTATTTTAATCAGATTGAGTTTCGTTGAAATTGGTTCAGTGGTTTTTGAGAAGAAGTCGAAAATGTGAACAATAAATATATATGCTATCCCGAAAGTGTTTAAATTTTACCTTGGAATGCGTAACCTACGTTTGACCACAGTGTCACGCTTATTTTAAATACACAAGGGATCGCTCGGAATAGGCAGAGGTTCGAATCCCGGTCGCGTCAAACCTAAGACGTTAAAATTAGGTTATCTACCCTGCTTAGCGCTCAGCTTTCCTGATTAGGAGAAGGACTGGTTGGCTCGGTGTTAAGATAATGTGACCGAGTGAAGTATCATGTTTATTTGGCTGCTGCGTGATATTTCAGTAAGACAACCCTATAAAGTAGCCAAAAGTGTGTATATGTCACACGCAGACACCGCCTCGATATAACCTAGATATGTGCTGAAGGGACGTTCAACCCTTATAAAACAAACAAATAAACAAACAAACAAGGAATCGTTAACTTTAAATTACACTTGAATCAACATGGACCAGCAATATTTGGATAGAAAGGAATAACGTTCTTAACACTTCGACAAAGCTTACTTTGATACAAAATTTGAACGAATAACGCATGTAATTAATTATTCCCAAAAGGATAATGTTTTTTTCTTCAAATTATTAACATATAACTAATGTTGAGCTTGACGTGGCCACAATTTGAACTATATTGAATTCATGCAATATACCTCAAGCTGTCGGAAAGCTGAACAGAACTGTGACAATTGAAACACGATAGTTAAAGGACAATGGGAATGATGTCACAAGATAGAAAATCAAAGGAAAAATATCAGTTTAAAAAAGACAAAAAACAAGAAGACATAGGATCAACAGAACAAAAGTTATTGACAAGTCAAAAGTTACCACCAGATTGATTAGCAACGTGAGAGGGGCATTAAAAATTACGTCAAACCAACCAAATGGGTGAGAGGACCCCGCTCTTGACCCAAAGCCAAACTCCAAATCAACCGTCATGAACGGACTCAAAGAGGAAAATGAATTTAGAATGCACAATACCTCGATAAATCAAAGACCTGAAGCAAAAATGGAGGGTGGAATTACGATGGTAAGGAAGGACGAAGGACAAAAACCACACCCAACAATACTATAAAATAGTCTTGACAACATTTTAGATATGCGGGCAGTCAAAAAAGGATTTTTTACCGTATTCCCTGGTCACGTGTTTCGGACAAACCAGTCCTCGTCAGCAAAGCAGACAGACAGACAGGCAGGCAGGCAGGCAGACAGGCAGACAGACAGACAATAACAAAGAGCCGAAAGGTCAAACAGACAGGTACACACATTTCGAATACAGCAGCGTTT
>JAUMGZ010000001.1:117673-135224 GCA_032359645.1 Pododesmus macrochisma | reverse complement strand
GCCTTACATTATGTGATACTTTGTATATTAATTTACACGCTATATTCAGCCTTACATTATGTGATACTTTGTATATTAATTTACACGCTATATTCAGCCTTACATTATGTGATACTTTGTATATTTACACACTGCATTTGACCTTAGATAGTGTGATACTATGTATATTAAAACCCTGTACTATGTATACTAACACACCAATCTGATTAAAACCAGATCTACGCTGTTCTTGTTATTTGGATACAATGCAGGGTAGATCTGAGGAACACCCATTGTTAAGGTTGTTGCTGTGACCCAATTTTTTTGAATAATTATGAATATTTATGAGATATTCAGACCAATCAAAGCCCACCTTCTATGCGATCGTTGGGATTGAGTGTCAAAATGGCTACCCTGCTTACCAATGAAGCGATGATCAAAGCAATTGAATGAACGGAAACCCACACTGTACATAATATTACCTCTACAGTACACTCTGCGTGATGTGTTAGGACCATTTGTCTCCGTTTTTAAGCCAGGTTAACCATATAAACAAGATTCCTAGTTTTGAAGCGCACGTCAATTGATGACGTCATAATGATAATAACGTTATATATATATTGGCGCCAAAATTCTCAAAACATACCGACGATTCTGTAGGCGCTTTCTGTTTGGCTGCTTTGAAAGGTCATGCCAAAGACCTAAACAATGGGCGTTCCTCAGATCTTCCTAGCAACATCCCGGGAGCAATAGGTAGATCTGGTTTTAGTCAGATTGGTAATACGTCATCTTTATTGAGTTCGCTGATAACTCAACTTAGAACCAAGATCGGAAATTACAACTACATTTTATTGGGAGTTGAGTGCATCTTGACCATCGTTTTTCTACACATTTAAGTAAAATCTCATATGAAAGCAACTTTTATTTAAGTTGACAATGCATATGTAAATTAGACCAAAATTATCTTCAATGACGATTGATAAATCAGGGTCTAGATTTTTCTCGAAGAATGTACGGTCAAGAAAAAAAGTAAAAGAAATAGCTCTCAGCAAAGAAAAAAGTAAAAGAAAGAGCTCTCAGTAAGCAAAAAATTACCTACTGTGTATTGATTTTACCTTCCAAACTATTATATTATGTCAGAAGTTGTATTTAAGAGGAAGCATGCAACGTATAGTCACGCTGAATGTGTACATTTTTCAATTTGTTAATCAGAAATATTAATCAATGCCGCTGTTTGTGGAATATGTAGAACTGGCCACCCATCATACGATTACTTTCGAACTTGACATAGTGTCAAAAACTGAATGTTAATTAGTCAAAGTGGGCGTGCTTATTTACTCAGGTGTGACAATGCTACAACAGTTAGATGGCACGTGCTGGGGCTGGTCCACGTGTATATATGCGGCCCAGCAGGAATAGGCAACATGCTGCTTCCTGTCGGGGATACCAGAGGCATATACCCAGCATGACGCTATACCAATGTATCTCAGGTAAAAAAAACTCTACTGGCTGTAATATGTGGCAGACTGTTTATTTGTATTATTTCAGATTTAATAATTATAGTTAATTATAAGATTATTATCTTATGGTAACTTTAGAAAACTTTAGTTTCATGATTATATATTAATATTTATAGTTTTGGTACAGACATGTGAAGAAAGGTTTGTATTATTTTAGAAATGTAATTGTGATTGTATTGTAATGTAATGTAATTGTGATTGTATTGTAATGTAATGTAATGTAATGTAATGTAATGTAATGTAATGTAATGTAAAATTGATATACTGGACTGACATTTGACCTTGACGAACTAGACATTTGAACAATATACACGATGTTAAACAAAACAAAACTAATACACATCTTTGTAATAGTAACAATTAAAAGAAAACACAACATCTCAATATTTAAATGATTTAAACACGACATCCTTCCTAGTGTGGTAAAGTACGTGGACCTTGAGAAGGACTCAAGGTCTGTAAATGATACTGTTAACCAACGGCAATCTGGTTCCTCTGGACATTTCCGCTTGATTCGTCTGTTAGAAGGAGAATGAGTCCGGCTAAGGGCCAAAAACCTAACCATAGGAAGCAAACCGCTCATGAGGAAACTGGTAACCAGTTACAAATACCGACAAAACCTTCGAGATCTAAGGAGAAGGGGTTCAAAAAACCCTCGACTATTTTGTCCGCATAGTCGATAAGCCTCTGCAGTACAACCTGGGAAGCTCAGATTCAGATTTTTTTGGGGGATCGCATAATTAACATCAGGCAAGATAAGTTCACACACTCTACCTTATCACCAAACCTGGTTGGAAGGCTTACAGATCCCAAGGCCGGGATGGCCACTTCCCTCTAAGCGGAAACGAAATGACGTATCATTGGGGTTTGTCGATAGGGACGACGATTTGGGCATTCAGTTCAGCTGTAACCCCCTGCATGCCTTTCCATCCCAGAAAGGACTGCATGGTTCATTTGGTCATGTCATGTAAGGCTAGAGCTCTGGCATCGTTTTGGGCAGCGCAGAACTTCTGATGTGTCCTCTTGATATTGCACACATTTTCTCAGTTTGTCAGTATGTATCATAGAGCTTTCAGTTCCATCAGGATATACCAATTTAAGTACCAAATTCATTATCAGTTATGGTCTCTGAACACAAACTGAAAGATCAACATTGATGTATGCCCTAACAACACTCTTAAACTCATACTTAATTTACTGTTAAAATCTACGAAACTGAAATAACTAAAGGCAACTGTCAACAAGTCGACAGCGCAGTCAGAATTCAAATCTTTCTCGTAAAAACGCAAATATTTGCTGTTGAAATTCTTGATATTGGTCGTTTGAGGGGCAGAGGAATCTCGGCCTAATGGCCACGGCTTTAGAATATCGTCTTGGTTTTTCTTTTCGAATTTACTACTTTGGTATGTAGTACATGTAACGCTAGGGCATGAAGAACCAAGTTTGTTCAAGGTGTGACCCTGGGGTTAAAAATAATTTTACACGTTTGAAGTCAAAGTTTAACATTTTAGCAAATATGTTAACTTTTCTTCACATTTTTTACTTCCTGCAAAAACTAATGGACTAATTTCATCAAAACTTGGTAGAAGACATCCCTGTGGGAAGGAGGTTCCGACTTGTTCAAGTGATGGGGATCATTCCCAGGGGGCGCCATTGTGAGGACCCAAAATAGGGAAAATTTGACAAAATTTCAAAAATCTTATAAACTATGAGACGTTGTGCCTATAACTAGTTATATGTAGTAACTATGGCATGGGGAACAAAGTTTTTTTTTCAAGGCGTGACCCAAGGATAAAAATTAGGTTACGCATTTTTGCGTCAACGTTTAACGCTATATATGGAACAAATATGCAATCTTTCCAACTAATTACCTATTTCGTAATGCAATTTACTGAACCAATTTTATCCAAAACTTGGTAGAAGGCATCCTTAGGGGAATGGTGTTCAGGTTTGTTCAACATTTCAAATGATGGGGCTTAGTCCCCAGAGACCGTCACTTGGGGATCAAATGGGGAAAATGTGATAGATTCTTCTTATAAACAAGGCCTATTCCTTAATGTTTTGGTGTGAAGTAACTTTAGGACACGAGGATCCGAGTATGCCTAAGGCATGACCCTGGGGTCAAAACATTTCAAATGTCTAAAATGTACTGAGACCCAATGGGCCGCTTGTTTAGTTTTATTAACATCGTGAATATTGTATATTGTTGTTCTGATCCTCTAAGCACTCTTATGTAAGTATCCGTTAGTCTTGTATTTTTGATGAGTTAATAAAATGATCTTGTTTATTTTATCGTTTAGTTACATATATATATATATAAAATGATCTTGTTTATTTGTCGTTTAGTTACATATATATTATTTATCGTTTAACTTTATATATATTTGCTTTGTGGTACGTTAGACCTAATTAAGACCTAACAGAGTATACGTGTGGAAAGTGCGGTTTACATGTTAACTCAGTTACTTTTTCCCTTTGTTTGGTTATTGTATTTCAATGTTGTTTGCTCAGTTGGTCCTTTTTATCTTATGTTGGTTCTACTTAGCGTCAACTCGCATCTTCTAAACGTTTCTTGCGTTCTTAGAGTTAGATTACAACGGCATTGTCACGTAAATGAGTATTGCGAGAGAAAAACGATGCCGTAGATATGTTGTCTACATAGATGAAGTTCAAGTCGACTTTTCCTAAACCAATTCTCTTGTTGTCGTCGTCCGTCGTTAACTTTTTACATTTCATTTTTTTCTAAAAAAAAAACCAACGAGAGATTTTCGACTTCTTGTTTGGAAACGTTGGTCGGATTTTCTTGAAACTTGATGTAGATGTCCCTAACATGGTCCCTTTTCAAAGTTATGTCCAATGTTGCCGAACTCCATCCAATATGGCCGTCATGGCTTCTGATTGGCTGAGACCTTTGACTTCTTGTCAGGGACCGTTGGAAAGATTTTCACAAAATTTATGAATATGTTCCTTGCATAGTCCCCTTTCAGATCTGTGTAAGACATTACTGCCACTCTGGCTTAAATTCTGATTGTCCGAGACTTATTCAACTTGTCAAAAACTGTTGGTCAGATTTTCACGAAACTTGATGAAGATGTAGGTCCTATGGTCCCCTTTCAATGTTGTTACAGGTGAAATGAGAAAAGTGGAGTTTATACCTCATGCATGTTTCTCATTGCCTTTTCTGTTTTTTGCATAAGTTTGCTGTTTAAAAATTGTACATTGTACATTACTCACTGTGGAAATACAACATTCCTAATTTATACAACTTCTTCAAAAGTTTCTTATGAAAACGTGTGTTCGTCTAGACATGAAACTTCTCCAATATCATGCTGACTGAGTACAGCTATGGTTTATAATACAAGCACAACATCCGAGACCAGTGCAGTGCATGGCTCATTGGTAGAGCTTTCACTTCGTGATTAGGTAGGTGAGGCTCGAATGCCGGCCGCGTCTAACCTAAGACGTTAGAATTAGGTAATATTTGCCCTCCCTACTATAAGCGCTCAGCATTTCTGGGTATAAGAAGAATTAACTCGGTGTCAGGATACTGTGACCGAGTGAAGTATCACTGTTAATCACTGTGTCTGGGGCGTGGTATTTCAGTGAGACAGCACTATAAATACAAAAGTGTGCATTTTCACAAGTAGACCGTGCACCGTCTCGATATGATCTATTGAAGGGAACAGTATATACAATACAATAATTATATAAAAATATACTTAAGACCACTATTATATACATTGCATTCATAAACAACATTAATGAAAAAATTAAATAAGCCCATATATACACTACTTAACTGGTGCACATACACTCCAGCACTATGAAGAATATATTAAAATTAATAATAAATAATGTATTAAAAAAACATGCGCACATAACTTGTATTGATTTGAAATGAAAAAGGCTTTTGTTGTTTTCAGTTGTCTTATCAATAGAAAATGTATTTGGTTATAACAAGGTCACAATTAAACTGATTATAACAGCTTATCCGATTAACGTATCAAAAAATGTTCTTGTCTGCTTCTCTTTGTTGGCCACCATGCCATAGCCTTGTATTATGTTGTTGACACGTGACCACAGTTTCCATGACGTCACATATTTCTGTGACGTTGACCAACCGGGGTCGTGCTTGGCAACCATTCCTCCATTCTTGTCTTGAAAATAGCAACAGACCTAGCGGAAAAGGCACAAAAGGGACTACACTTGATAGTAATTTCTGTTAAATTGGACTAGCTGTGTAATCAAGATGAAAAGGTGACACTTTCAGCGACCTGATATGGAAAATCTGACAGCGTGGAGGGATAAAATTATGTAAATTTCGGAGGGAAGTATGACCACCCGTGTCGGAGTAAAAACCCTTCCTGTAAATTTTTCTGATAGAACTCGTTCTTTTAACATTGCGAAGCCCGAAATGAGTACGGCGCATTATCATGACCACCTGCCACCCCTTACGAGTCAAACTGTAGGTGGTGGTAGTCACAGTGCCAATGTACAAGGCGTAAAAGTACAACAACTGTACGAGGAACACGGTAAACACCACAAACATCACATGCAACATGGCGGCGTCCATCAGGATGAAACTCAGTCTCAGCCTATCGCTCGACCCAGTTCTAGTGCTGGTAGTAATGCTAGTAAGGGTGGATCTGCTATAGCTAGAAGGAATTCAATGAGTCCTGAAACTGCAATGAAGCAGTATATGAACAAGCTGACTTCATTTGAGCATCACGAAATCTTCAATTATCCAAACGTATATTTCGTAGGTCAGAATGCCAAAAAGAGACAAGGAGTAGTTGGTGGTGCAAGTAATAATGGTTATGATGATGACCAAGGTTCATACATTCATATACCGCATGATCATATATCTTACCGGTACGAGGTGTTAAAGGTAATCGGAAAGGGCAGCTTCGGACAAGTTGTTAAAGCTTATGATCATAAGGTGCAGCAGCATGTGGCGTTGAAGATGGTTAGAAACGAAAAGAGGTTTCATAGGCAGGCACAGGAAGAGATTCGTATTCTTGAACATCTCAAGAAGCAGGATAGAGACAATGGAATGAATATTGTGCACATGTTGGAACACTTCTCTTTTAGAAATCATATATGTATAACATTTGAATTACTAAGTATGAATTTATATGAACTAATCAAGAAAAATAAATTCCAGGGATTTAGCTTACAACTTGTACGTAAGTTTGCACACTCTATCCTCCAATGTCTGGATGCAGTCCAAAAAAATCGTATTATCCACTGTGATCTCAAACCAGAAAACATTCTGCTGAAGCAGCAAGGTCGTAGTGGTATAAAGGTTATCGACTTTGGCTCAAGTTGCTATGAACATCAGCGTATTTACACATATATTCAGTCTCGTTTTTACCGTGCTCCAGAAGTGATTCTAGGTGCAAAGTATGGTCTGCCTATAGATATGTGGAGTTTAGGATGTATATTAGCAGAATTGCTAACAGGATATCCATTGTTTCCTGGGGAGGATGAAGGGGACCAACTGGCATGTATCCTTGAATTAATGGACATGCCACCACAAAAGCTTCTAGATGGATCAAAACGAGGCAGAAATTTTTTCAGCTCAAAGGGATTGCCACGCTACTGTACAGCCACAGTCAACCCAGATGGAACAGCAGTGGCGACTTCTGGTGGCAGGTCACGCAGAGGCAAATTCAGGGGACTACCAGGAACTAAGCAGTTGTCGTCAGCTCTGAAGGGATGTGACGATCCATTATTCCATGATTTTCTTAAAAGATGCTTGGAGTGGGATCCTGCTACACGAATGACCCCAAATCAAGCTCTGAAGCATGCCTGGTTGAAACGCAGATTACCAAAACCACCTCCGAATGACAATCGCACAGATTCTGCTTCAAGAAGGAAGTCTACAGCCAATACCAGTGCTATGTACACAAGCAGTAAGTTGGCCAGTGGCAGTTCAAGTCGAGGGAAAGTTGTACCTTTAATGGAGGATGTTAGGACCAAACTGCCACAGATAGGAACTTCATAGCCTGAGAAACCTGTGGGCTCTAGTAAACACTACCTTTTCTAATGCAAATTTGATCAGTGCCGTGCCGTCCATTGGAATAATTCTGTACACAAACTTTTTTTCACTTGTAAGAGATTATAATTATCTACTATTATATATTGTCAGAGTTATTAAATCTAATAATGATGTGATTCGAGGAGCACTTATGTTTGAAGAGAAATCATGATATTCATTAGTTTTACTTTTGGTTGATGAAAATATGCTGATTCTACTTTTATTGGATTATAGGGTAGAACGGTGCAGTGATGAAAATATAAGTGTTGTGGTTCTGTTTGAACAAAGTAGCCTCGCTGTGATGACTTTTGATGTGTTTTCTAAGTCTGTTATAGCCAAACATGATAATTTGTTATGTATGCAATTTGTTCTTATGCTTTTATTAATGAAAGACTCAGTTCTGCAATAATATTTGTATCGTGACATTTTTAGTTCACCAAAACTTTAGATTTTAGAGAAAACATATTATACCTTAGTTTCATATGTTGATGATATGTGATCTGAATTTTTGTATTTTTATTTTATAAAAGGAAATGAAATTCCATTTATTTAGATTTTATATTCTGGATTTGCTTATAAAGCAGTACAATATAGTGTGAAATAATATGTTCATTTTTATGAAACAATCAATTTTATTTAAAACTGCATTTTAATTTTATATTTGAAGTTTTTTTAGTTTTGATAAAAATGCACATTCATTCCTGTACCGTGTATGTTTCTAACAAAGTGTGTATTATGACAAGTTATAACTTATATATTATGGCGTATTAAACAGTTGAATAACAAAATGTAATGATTGATTATATTTCCTGCACAAATTATATCAACTTTAGAATTCAAATCCTGAAGATATCAAATCAACATTAATAGACCTCGGAGAGAAAAAAATCTGCTTTCAATTTATGAAAATTCAGACTATACAATGACAGTTGTTTTAATAGATTCAGATTTTACATGCATGTTAAAACTTATATTGTTGGATTTGTGTATGCATATGAAAGAATATAATTATGTTATGATCCATGATGCTCATTATTTAGCTGCCTTAGACCCATTTCTACAAGTTAAAGATACTCTTACTGTTGAACAAACTGCTGTACAATGACCCATAGTTAAGGCATTATTCGTATGTGTCTTATATATAATCAGTAAATCCCATACTGCACAATTATGCAATATTAAAATTTCATACAGTTATATATATATTTAATATAGGTAAAATAAAATCCATATTTTATTGGAATTAAGATTAAAGAAATTGCTACATTAAAATGGCCATGCTTTTATGAAAGGTATGCCCCATTATATACATGTAGTTACACAAGCTTAAGGGAAGTTCTTTATATAGAAAACAAAGAGCTATAATGGCTATGGTAGAAAGTGAAGGAAAATCAATGTAATATTACTGCAGTTGTCTTACTAGCTACTCTATTGCTATCTATCATTCATGCCTAGTACATGTTGTCTATCCATTATTGACTACACACATGTAACTTCAGGGGAGAAAATTCAGTTATCTACCTTGCTATATATATATACATACTATAAGTGCTAAAATATGTTGTGATTCCTTTGAAAGTTCATATATATCATTCTCAAGTTTACAGTGCATTAATTATTGAGTTTTTATTTCAAGTCTAGTGTATTATTATTTCAAGCAGCTTTGATTTCTTTTATATTTTTTGTATGTAATATTTATTATGTACACATATACAATGTAAGTTATTATAATTCGCTTTAAGGGGAAGTTATAAGTATTTAAAATCTTTTTATTTGAAAGAAAAGGAGTACATATTTATACTTTTAAAGCTTAAGACTGTTTTTAAACTACATTTTGCATATTAAATAGGTTGGTTCACGGTCTACTGAACGTTATTGAATACACCCAGAATACATTAGTGTGACTAACTGCCAATGTTTTAAGACTGCAGTCTTTTGATAATCCTGTTATTATCTATAGATCACTGTTGGTAATTGTTAATGTATCTCAACAAAATAGCAGTGTTTTAACTCATGGAAATTGTTAACTGTTAATTGATGCAAAAGAAGATAACCAAATATAACTAGAAATGACATAGATTTGTTTGTATAGAGCTGCATGAGAAGAGTGTGTTATTGATTGGTGTACATGTGTACACGTTTGTTGTTTTTGTTATGTATATACTGTGTAGAGACCTCTCTCCACAATAAAAGCTGATCAAGGTTGTGAATTTTTTTTAATTTGAAGTGACCTTTATATTACTTTCAATAACTCTATTTAAACTCGGATCATTTTTCCTTATTTTTTACGGCAATTTTAAAATTTGTACATAAAATTCTGACTTTTAATAATTGCTGGTGGTGTATATATATATATAACTGATAACTGTTGTCTGTTTGTGTCCGTTATATATACAGTAGTACAATGTGTGTTTCCAACTGACGTTTTATATCAACAGTACCCTGTATGAAATATTTTTAACTGAAGTGTAATTGAAGAATGTATATTAAATATGACACAGCTGTCTTAACATGATTTATGTTCTTGGTGTTGTATGTCATACATCTACCACTTACATATACCCCATCATATGTCTTAACAGCAAACATCAAGAGTCACCTTGAACTATAGCTAAGTATACAGTCCTAGTGTGGTCTTGATTGATTTCCTCATTTTTGTCCTCTAGTTAAAAAGTCATGTTTTTATGTTTATATACATGCTTATATATTCACTACTTGCAGCCATTGTCATCAGTGATCTGCTGTGCATTATGAACTTTCACATTTTGAACTGGTAGGATTCAGTTGAAAATTGCAAATATGCAATATGATCTGGAAACTATTAGCCCCAATAGCAAGTTTTTTATTTTTTGTGTCGGACTGTGTACATGTGAAATCCAAGCTTAAGATGGCTGTCAGACCCACTGTCTTGAAAATCTATTTTGAACTTAATATTAAGTTATATACTAAGCCTATATTACTGAAACTTGGTATGAATGTTTGAATGATTGTCCTGACCAAGTGTTGTTATTTTTTGGGTTGATCTTAAATTCAATATGACTGAAACAACAGCCATCTTGAAAACCCATGTTATATACAATTTGTAAATAACTGAAACTTTGTAGGGAGGTTCCTGGCATGCTCTTGACCAGGTGTTATTTTCAGGTCTACTGGTATCTGAATTCGAAGATATCCCCCATAGCCACAATATGAAAATCTATTTTGAACTCAAGATCTACTGGGCCTATTTTTGTGAAACGTGGCCAGAATGTTTAAATGACTCTTGACACAGTTAGTAATTTTAGGGGTGATTTAGAGTCCTATATGATGAACAGGACAGTCATCTTAAAAACCATGTGATTTATAAATTTAACTAAAGTTCTAGTGGACTTATAAATGTTACTGAAATTATTAAAAAGGGTTCCTGACATAGTCCTGACCAAGTGTTGTCATTTCGTAATAACCCAAGATTCTAGATGGCCACCATGGCAACTCGGACTAGAAGTACTGTGTACCCATATTTTTGCACTTTGTCAAGGATTTCGTTCTCCTCATTAATGATCTTTGTGTGTCAGTTGTGAGTTGGTCAGTAATATAAGCATTCCACAAACAAACAAGCCCATCGAGCCGTTGTACAGCTAACAACTTTCTTAAACTTTTCGCTGTAACTAAGAAATTGGTAAGAAACTTTGATGCTTTTTCTTCAAATAATTCTTTTAGGCTAATCAGGAATTTATTATCATATATACTAATACAAGTATTCTTTATTGCAGTTTTTGTCGGGTGACTTGTTACGAAATACTTTTGTTTTTAGTTTCATTTTGCATCCCTTAATTATTACTTGGTAGATAGCAGAGATATTGAGGTCACATATAATAACTTTATCCAATTTCTTAAAAAGCAGTGAATTAGCAGACTAATTAATAAGGGTATATAATTAAGGGCAGTGATTTTAAAAATGGAAACAAAATTAATTTCATAAAAAGTACTAAATTTTTAGTCCATCTGGACCAAAGGTTCAAGGTGGACTTTTCTCAAATAAATCCTGTCAATCCTTGTCATAAACTTTTCACATTTTCGACTTCTTCTCCAAAACTACTGGACCAATTTCAACCAAACTTGGTAGGAAGTATCCCTAGGGGAAGAAGATTAAGATTTCAAAAATCTTATTCTAATAAATTAGAAGGTCTAGAGCTTAATGCTTTGGCATAGATAACAAAGTTTGTTCAAGGTGTGACCCTGGGAAGAAAAATAGATTGGGGTCTAAGTTCAACACTATGTATATCATATATACAATTGTATAGCAAATATGTTATCTTTTCATTGTCCAAAACTACTTAATTGACCAATTTCATCCAAACTTGGTACAAGACATCTCTGGGAGAACGGAGTTCAGATTTGTTAAAAATGATTTTTCGCAGTTCCTCTTAGGGGGCCCAAAAGGGGAATTTTTCTACAAAATTCCTAAAATAAATTTCTTGTAAACTCCATGGCCTAGAGCTTACTAGTGATGCTTTGGTATGAATTAACTTTAGGGTATGGAGAATCATGTATGTTGACGGCATGACCCTTGGGTCAAAAATAGGTTATGCATTAATGGGTCAAAGTTCAACACAGTCACTATACATATATAGAAAACTTTTCATAATGTTGATTTCTTGTCCAAAACTACTAGACCAATATTATCCAAACTTAGTAGAAGGCATCCCTAGGGGAAGGATCTTCAGATTTGTTCAAATGATGGGGCCCAGGCCCAAGAGGGCGCCACTTTAGGGCCCAAATAGGGAAAATTTGACAAAATTTCAAAAACTTTCTTATAAACTAGAAGGCCAAACGCTTTAATAATGCTTTTATATGTAGTAACTTGAGGGCATGGAGAACCATGTTTGTTCAATGCTGGGATCAAAAGTATTCAAATGACAAAAATTTACTTAAAGGATCTGGTTGGGCGTTAAGCCTAAGGCCCAATGGACCTCTTGTTGTTATAGTAATGTATAACAGAATATTATAGTGCTATAATTAGATGATCTGTCATAAAAAGAATTTTTTTGATAAGTTAGAGACTAGGTTTCAAGCCAGCGAAATATTGAAAAATTCATTAAGACCCGCCTCCTGATCGTCTTTTTCCCTCGTTAGTATGAAGACGAAGTTAGAGTTGACAACGATATAAGATCAGTAGACTGTAATTTTCGTGCTAATCAAGCACACCTCTATATCAGCTCTGACACAATTCACAACAGAAAACAACAACACTGTATAAATAGCTGTTCCGAGCAATACCCAGGTGAAGACGACTTGGGAACGTTTCCTTGTCTAGTTGGAGAGTTATGCCTGTCATTTATAATTTGCCCGACTTATAAATGTTGGTTATTTTTTTTAAATTTGGTAGCTTTGTGAATAAACATTTGCTTCAGGTTTAATTAATGAAAGAACTTTTCATGCATATTAAAAATAACCATTTTGAAACTAAATTAAAAACCAAGCGCAAATTATTATTATGTGTTTATGTCACTTTAAAATACTTTTATGGATATTAATGACAAAAATGAAGACTAAAACCACATCATTCCGTTGTGGGCTGTTAATGTTAAATTTCAAAACAAAAATTCTAATAAACTAGCAGGCCTTGAGCTTAATGTTTTAGTATGTAGTAACTTGTGGGCATAAAGAAATAAGTTTGTTCAAGGCGTGAACCTTGGGTCAAAATTAGGTTACACATTTTGGGGTCAAAGTTCAACACTATAGCAAATATGATTACTTCCCGATTTTTGACTTCTTGTCCAAAATTACTGGACCAATTTCATCCAAATTTGGAAGAAGTCATCCCTAGATAAAGGGGGTTCAGAGTTGTTAAAATGAAGGGTCTCAGCCCCAAGGGGGCGCCACTATAGAAGGCAAAAAGGGGTAATATTTGACAAAATATCAAAGATCTTCTAAGAAACTGGATGGCCTAGAGCCTTATGCTTTGGTTGTAGTAACATTAGGGAATGTAGAATCAAGATTCTTCAAGGCGTGACCTTGGGTAAAAAAAAGGTTACATGTTTTGAGGTCAAAGTTCAACACTATATATATAGTATATATGATACTTTTTCACATTTGCGACTTCTTGTCAAACACTACTTGACCAATTTCATCGAAACTGGGAAGATGTCATCCTTAGGGGAAGGGGATTCAGAGTTGTTCAAATGGCGGGGCTAGTTACTCAGGGAGGGTGACTTGGGGGCCCAAATGGGGAACATTTGATAAAACTTAAAAAAAAAATCATATAAACTAGAAGTGCATAATGCTTTAGTTTGTAGTAACTCAAGGGTATGGAGAACCAACTCTGTTCAAGGAGTGACCCTAGGATCAAAAATATTCAAATGCAAATCCAGATGGACGTTAAGGCCTCCTATTTAAAATGAAATGTTTTTCATGATTTTGGCCCTGTCCCTAAATTTCCCCAAACCCTGTAGCCAGAAAGGTAGACCCAGGGGCAATGAATTTCACAATTTTTGTAAAGGGCCTCTTGTACATTATAACCTTTTTATTGCATTTGTTTAAAGAATTTTTATTTTAAAAAGAAACTTTTTTTTATGGCTTGGCCTTGCCCCTAAATTTCCACACTCCTGGAGGCAGAAAGGTATTGAAGATTACATAGGTCACTGGTACTCTGTATGCCTCAACCTCAAAAAAGTGTACATGTAAGTCTGATCAAGTATTAGTATTGGGACAAATACCAAGTCCTAAACATTGTCATACAAGCATAAAATGTAGGTCAGATCCATCCTGCGAAATGTACCATTTGCTATGCATCCTTAGAATCATGAGCCATGCAAGTTTGGTTGATGTAGTAATCTCAGAACTGACCTCAACCATTCTTCTTAACCAAAAACTAAGTCCTTAACATGGCCATTGAGGCAAACAATGGAGGTCAGATCCAGCCTCCGAAACATATGTGCTTTATGCATCCTTAGATACATCAGCCATGTAGGACTTATAATTACCTTAGAACTAACCTCAACCATTCTTTTTAACCATAGTATAAGAACAAACCCAAGTCTTAAAATGGCCGTTCAAGTGAAAAATGTAGGTCAAATCCAGCCTCAGAAACATTGCATGTGGTGTGCATACTTAGATACATCAGCCATGTAAGTTTGGTTGATGTAGGACTTATATAGTTACCTCAGAACTGACTTAAACCATTCTTCTCAACCAAACTTCTTGACCAGATGTGGACGCCGATGCCATGAGTATAGCATATAAGCATCCCCCCAACTTCGTCAAAGTGAGCTAAAAATCACATGCTTTTTAGTCCATCTGGACCAAAGGTCCAAGGTGGACTTTTCCCATACAAATCCCGTCCATTGGTCCGTCGTCCGTCGTTAACTTTTGCTTTAAACAACATCTCTAAAACTACTGGGCAGATTCAACCAAATTTGGCAGGAAGCATCCTTAGGAGAAGGGGATTCAAGATTGTACAAATGAAGCACCCGACCCCCAAGGGGACAGGTGGGCGGGGCCAAAAGGGGTAATTTGACAGTATGCCTTCAAATGACATCTCCTCTGAGACTATTGGGCAGACATCAACCAAATTTGGCAGGAAGCATCCTTAGGGAAGGGGATTCAAGAATGTACAAATGAAGTACCCGGCTCCCCAGGGGACAGGTGGGCGCGGCCAAAAGGGGTAATTTGACAGTATGCCTTCAAATGACATCTCTTCTGAGACTATAAGGCAGATTTCATCAAAATTTTGCAGGAAGCATCCTTAGGAGAAGGGGATTCCAGGTTGTACAAATGAAGTTCCTGACCCCCCAGGGGACAGGTTGGCGGGGCCTTAAGGGGTAAGTTGATAGTTTGCCTTTAAGCGACATCTCCTCATAGACTAGAAGCAAGATTTCAACCAAATTTGGCAGGAAGCATTCTTAGGGGGAAGGGGATTCAAGATAGTACAATTGAAGTCCCTGATCCCCCAGGAAACAGGTGGGCGGGGTCAAAAGGGGTAAATTTGACATTATGCCTTTAAACAACATCTCCTCAGAGACTTTTCTGCAGATTTCAACCAAATTTGGCAGGAGGCATCCTGTTGGGAAGGGGATTCAAGATTTTACAAATGAAGTCCCTGACCCCCAGGGGACAGTTGGACGAGGCCGAAAGGAGCAAATTTGATAGTTTGCTTTTAAACAACATCTCCTCTGAAACTTTTGGGCAGATTTCAACCAAATTTGAAAGGAAGCATTCTTAGGGGAAGGGGATTCAAGATTGTACAAATGAAGTGCTTGACCCCTCAGGGGACAGGTGGATGGGGCCAAAAGGGGGTAAATTGGACGATATGCCTTGAAACAACATCTCCTCTGAGCCTATTGGGCAGATATCAACTAAATTTGGCAGGAAGCATTCTTAGACAAAGAGGATTCAATATTGTACAAATAAAATCCTTGACCCCCCAGGGGACAATTGGGCGGGGTCAAAAGGGGTAAATTTGACAGTACGTCTTTAAACAACTTCTCTGAAACTTCTGGGCAAATTTCAACCAGATGGACGTTAAGGCCCCATGGGCCTCTTGTTATAAGTCCACCTTGACCAAAGGTCCAATGTGGACTTTTCTCATACAAATCCAGTCTGTCTTCTGTCCGTCTGTCGTCATTAACATTTAACATTTTCAACTTCTACTCCTAAAATACTGGACCATTTTTAGTCCATCTGGACCAAAGGTCCAAGGTGGACTTTTCCCATACAAATCCCGTCGTCATAAACTTTTCACATTTTCGACTTCTCCTAAACCACTTTACCAATTTTATCCAAACTTGGAAGGAAGTATCCCTAGGGGAAGGGGATTCAGAATTGTTCAAATGAATGGACTTGGCCCCCAGGGGGCACAACAAGGGGGGCCAAAAGGGGGAAAATGTGTTAAAATTTCAAAAATCTTCTCCTAATAATCTAAAAGGCCTAGAGCTTAATGTGTTCGTATTTAGTGACTTTCGGGCATGGAGAACCAAGTTTGCCCCTGGGGTCAAAAATAGATTACGTGTTTTGGGTCAAAGTTCAACACTATGGCAAATGTGTTAACTATTCACATTTTCGACTTCTAGCCCAAAACTACTGGACCAATTTCATCCAAACTTGGTAGGAAATATCCCTAGGGAAAGAGGTTTAGATTTGTTGAGATGTGTAGGTTTGGCTCCCAGGGGGCGCCTTTTTGGGGGGCCCAAATGGGGAAAATTTACCAAAATTTCAAAAATCTTCTGATAAACTAGATAGTCTAGAGCTTATAATGCTTTGGTATGTGTAGTGACTATAGGGCATGGAGAACCAAGTTTGTTCAAGGCGTGACCCTGTGGTCAAAAATGGGTTACACGTTTTTGGGCTAAAATTCAACACCATGGCAAATATGTTAACTTTTCACTTTTTCAACTTTTTGTCCAAAACTATTGAATCAATTTGACCCAGCCTTGGTTTAAGGGATCCCTAGGGGAAGGCGTTCAGATTTGTTCAAATGAAAGGTTAAGGCCCCAGGGGGTGGCTTTTCTTGGGGCCAAAATTGGGGGAAATTTTACAAAACATCAAAAATCTTCTTGTAAACTAGAAGGCCTAGTGCTTAATGCTTTATTATTTAATGACTTAAGGGCACGGAGAACCAAGTTTTTTAAGGCATGACCCTGGGGTCAAAAGTATTCAAACGAAATATTTAGTTTTTGGCCTATTTCAACCCGATGGGCCTCTTGTTATCCAAACTTGGTAGGAAGTTGTCCAGGGGAAGGGGATTCAGATTTGTTCAAATGAAGGGGCTGGGCCCCCAGGGGGCAAAAAGGGGGGAAAATTGACAAAACTTCAAAAATCTTCTCCTAATAAACTAGAAGGCCTAGAGTTTAATGTTTTGGTATGTAGTAACTTTAGGTCATGGAGAACCAAGTTTGTTCAAGGCGTGACCCTGGGGTCAAAAATAGGTTATGCGTTTTGGGGTCAAAGTGCAACACTATATATATAGCAAACATGTTAACTTTTCACATTTTCAACTTCTTGTCCAAAATAACTGGACCAATTTTATCCAAAC
>JAUMGZ010000001.1:87314-98831 GCA_032359645.1 Pododesmus macrochisma | reverse complement strand
TGTAATAATGTAATATATATGTTCATACCGATGAGTCGTAAGACTCAAGGTTAATAAAGAACTTGAACTTGAACTTGTTTTCTGTTTCCGTTTACAGTGACACCAGTCGTTGTGGTGAATGTTAGATAGTTGAGTTTCGATCCATAGGGGAAAGTCTAAAATGGCACTTTTAAAACAATTCCATACTATGAGGTTCTTTTACTCTTATCAATGCACACATCCGCCTAATTTACTATGAATTCATTTGAACCTTCAAACTGATTAAAACCAGAACATTCATCCCACACAACGTTATAAGGTTATAGAGGTGCTGAATCAGTGCTCTGGTTTAAATCACGCTGCTGGCACCATGTTTTTACCATTCCATAACTTCAGTATGTTAGTGGTTGATTGTCCAGTCAATCCCCGGAGTCAGTCTCAGGTCAAGAAGAGTTCTAAATAAGCACAATCAAAGTGGAATTCGAAAAAGCTATGTAAGCAAAGTTTACCGAGTGCCCAGTTCGCGTGCGGTATGTTTGGCTTGGACACTCGATTCGAGACAAACTATAAAGACCATTTTGTTGCTATGATTGGAATAAACTATAGCATGCATTCCTGTATAAGATGCTCTCTTACAGGCGTCCCGGACTGGTACATTGTACAGTTGTGTGCAGACCAATTATATCGTATTTAGTGATTACCAAGATCTGTTGTTTATAAGTAATGTTATCGTCACGTTCGCGCCAAGTCTTATGGGTAATTATTGGCACTGTTACCAGGTTATGTAATATAAACAGTCTAGCATTATCTGTACAGACTACTGTGTGTAAAGTCTGCCTCACTCATCACTCATTACACCTTTATGTTGTTACCGTGCATATATTAACTGATTTCTTTCGGAACTATTTTTGAAATAAGGCACTTTTCGTTAGAATTCCTTCATAAATACTACAAAACATATCACAGCTAGTGCACTATTTATCTTACTTATACCCCCGCACGCTTACGATAACTTCTCATCACATTCAGATATTTTATATTGCAAGGAAATGTGTTTATCTTTTGTAGAAGACGCTTAACACACATATGATAAAATTTGGGAGATAATACCAAAATACTGTAGATAAACCTTCAGTATATGTATCATTCAAAGGAACATTGACACAAAATAGGGCGCTAACAAGAGTATGCGGACTGATGAATGTGTAGGGTATCTGTCAATTTGTCCATTGTCAAAAAACTTATCTTCGTCTTCTTACGATAGGTCGTGGTGCAAAAAGAATAAACGACGCTCTAGTCTGATTCCCGAAACCCTCGGTATTTTTTGCTTCTTGCAGAAAAAAATCAAAAGGGTCCCGAAAATCAGAATAACAACGCTCACCAATGCCTAGTCTGGTCCCGGGTTAGACTAATCAATGCCTGCTTTATGTTTTTTTAACCGGATTCTTAATCATGAACTTTTTCCCGAAAAATAAAGAACAGATTTTTATTCTATTTTACTTGATTTGTTATTTTATTTACTTGCAATGGGTAACTGCAATGTTAATGCTCTTTGACATCCTGAGACTTTATAGGACAAATGTGTCTTATAATGGTTTGTTCTGTTGACCACATCATGTGTCACTTTATTTCAACAGCTTGTGATTGACAAGAGCAAACCCTTGGTCCGTTTTGGCATGATGCACTTGATGGCTACCAACTTATGTGTCGTCCTGGTAACTGCTATACTAGAAACCGCTGAGGATTTCCGTCAACAAGATTTCATTGTCAGGAACATGTCCCAAGGTTTGTGTACATTTATTAATATAGTCATGGAAACTTAACTAGTTTGTAAATGGGATTAAAATACAAACTTTAAATGCATTGTCTGTCTTCAAGAATTGTTTCAACATTTTGACTTGTTCGGAATGTAAATTGCAATTTTGACCACACTTTGTATGACCAACAGAAGATGATGATTTAGAATTGTTTGAACTGTTATGTTCCACTTTAATTTAGTATTAATATATTTTATAGTCAACGAAATTGCATCACACTGTGTGCATCATACACGTGAATGATGTTTCTCGTCCATTTTGCGTCCTTCATTGATGGTCTTTAAAACAAAAGTCAATCCATTGCCACAAGGGTACTATTATGTCCAGAAACAGTATATCATAGAGTTCAATACATTTTAGAATGTTCTTTTTCCTAAACAGTAATGTAAGAATGATAGCATATCATGATTAGGTATATACTTTTGTTATTAACTTTTATATCATGTTGTAATTTTTAGTGTTCAATGGGTCAGTGAAGAGCTGCTATGAGGAGTTGACCTTGGCAAGGTCAGCCTCGCCTTACCTCTTCCCTTCTACCATCATCTACAGTATCATCGCCGCCGGTATCATCTATCGTCTGTATCAGTACATTGGAGTGAGGCTAAAGCAGAGATGGCCGAGTCACACCTCGTTGACAAGTTCTGTTCCCGCTGGTGCCGCCGCCATTGATTGTGACAAGGCCAATAAAGGCTTGTTCTTGGGTCTTCTGGTTGCTGTTCTTACTCTCATTGCCATGGCGATATTCTTCGTGTTTGAGAGTAGGGTTGGTGACGTAGTATCTGCCATTAAAGTCTTCTTTACAACTGAGATCGTACTGATGGTCATCACAAGCATTGGCATCATCTGGGGCTACCTTCGTCTGTCCACTCTCAAGTTCCTCAAGACCATTTTCTTCTCGGTGGATTCAGTTCTGTTGTTGGTGGCTCTTGCTGGTTCCTACATATACCTGTGTTTCACGTTGATATCCGTCTGCTCTGATATGGGGAACGAGAAGATGATTGGTATCCTGAGTCTGGTGACTATTATCTTGGCCCTGTGTCAGATCACTCTCCAAACCGTCTTTATTCTGGACGGTCTGTGTCGCTGTGCTCAGAATGATGACCAGATGATATCTAAGCCTGGTCGTGCAGTGGTCACCTTCCTGTTGGTGTGTAACCTCGCCTTGTGGACAGTTAGTATGTTTGAGGTCAAGAAGACAAGGGCCGTGCCAATGCACGAGGACTTTTATGGCATTCTTGCATGGAACATCATCACACATTTGTGCGTGCCATTGTTGATTTTCTTCAGGTTCCATTCGGCAATATGTCTATCCAAAATTTGGTACAATGCTTACCAAAAGGAAAAATTGCCTTAACATTTCAACTTATCATGTTCTTAACATTTGACACGTGGACACAATTGTGTTCTTATTTCAGTATTTGGAGGGCAGCTGAAGGTCTCGAAATTTAGCCAAATGTCTTGTTTTACAACAAATTTGACCTTACAAACGTGTCGGACCAGGGATCAGTCTTTCTGTAGTGACGTTACTAAGATTTACAGAAACACTGAGGGATGATATTTAAATGGTGTAAAACATCATAATGTTGTCATGTTCATATGTCACTTTGTGACTAGCAAACTAGAATAACGCGAATCCATGAACGATACGTCAGGAGATGGAGTTATTTCAGTAATGGATATGTTGATGGAAAGATAACAATACTTCCGGTATGATAGTGATGGAGTTATAACATTACTTACGGTATAACAATGATGGAAATATAACAATACTTCCGTTATAACAATGATGGAGGAATAATAATGATGGAGTTATCACATTACTTACGGTATAACAATGATGGAGTTATAACATTACTTACGGTATAACAATGATGGAATTATAAAAGTACTTGCGGTATAACGATGATGGAGTTATAACAATACTTACGGTATAACAATGATGGAGTTAAAACAATACTTAAAGTATAAAAATGATGGAGGTATACTATAATTACTTTAAAACAATGATGGAGGAATAACAATCCATATGGAACTATATAAAAACTATGATTGGGATATAGCCATTAAGACCATACAACAGTGATGGTTTTGGAGTTTAACAAACTACATGGATATTATTGACGTTATAACCTTGGCTTCGTGAACAACATGTGTCTGACATGTGAACGTTTTCTTTTTTCAGAAGCATAGCAATGGAAAGCAAGTGCTAACATAAGTTGCTCTGTGCATATTAATGATATATACCTGTATATCACATCATAAACATAGTGTTTTGTAAATATATAATTATACTTATCGAACCATTTTACAACTTTTAAACCTTTTAGTTAATGCATACAAGAAACGTTAACTTAAATTCAGTATGATAAATTGATAACGTAAACTCAAAGTCATTTTTGGTTAATATCAGATATTAGCACAGAAATAATTTATTAGTTTGATACAGAACTTTTAGATGTGTTCTCTCTATATATGAACGACCACTAAACATACACAGTATATGTTCTATGTTAAACAAGGAGAAGTGTACAGTAGTCGCGGTAGTATTCATTCCTTTTCCACCCAGAAGGAGTCTTGTTCACCAATACAAAATAAATATTACCAGCTCTACTGTATACTCATTTTGTATCAAGTTCATTCTGTCGTAAAAGTATGAAGTGGGAAGATGAAATAGTTCAATACTCAAAGTATGGTCCGTAAACGAATATTTGACATATTGAAGTAATATTACAAAACGTCTCTCAAATGAAGACATTGTCGGTTAGTTATTTCTCTACTGCATGAATCCTGGGTTTTGCAGACGACCTTTATCTCGATCTAACGTCCGGATATCAACAAAGCGAAGGGAGCATACATTTTGGTCCATCTTGGGCTACTACGGAGACCATATCGTTGTTAAAACAACAAACTCTCCTTGTGATTCCACCCTAGAGTTTGCAATGTTTCATTATCACCACACAGGAACCATCTTTTTACACAAAAATCATCTCGTGCTTAGGAGTGGTTCATTATTTCACAAAACCATTGAGACATATTAATAATTCCATAGATCTCGATTCGTTAAGTCTGTCATTTCTAACACGCTTTTCAGTATAAATATATTTATGTGTCTAATTCATCAAAGAACATACACGTATCTAATTGGTATCTAATAAAGATATCATGATTAGGATATGTTGTGTGTTTGACCTGTTGCTCATATTTGTACATTGTAGGTTTGGGTTTCAATAACCTGTCACACTTCGTAAGTTCTAGTTTCAATAATCCGTCCAGCTTTGTAGGTTTAAGCTTCAATTATCCGTCAAACTTCGTTGGGTTAGGTTTTTAAAAATCCGTCCAACTTAGTAGGGTCTGGTTTCAATAATCAGTCCAACTTATTAGGATCTGGCTTCAATAAACCGTCCAACTTTGTAAGGTCTGGTTTCACTAATCCGTCCAACTTAGTAGGTGCTGGTTTCAATATTACGTTTAACTTATTAGGTTCTGGTTTTAATAAACTGTCCAAAGTATTAGGATATGGTTCAATAATCCGTCTTATTTTGTAAGGTCTGGTTTCAATAATCCGTCCATTTTAATAGGCCCTAGTTTCAATAATCCGTCCAACTTAGTAGGCTGTGGTTCAATAATCCGTCCAACTTTGTAGGCTCTGGTTTCAATAATCCGTCCAAACTTTGTAAGTTTTATAATTTTATCTAACACCCTGTGTACATTGCCTCGATTGTCTTGTATATAACTTGTAATAAATAATATGCAACGTTACTCGTACCTGAAATACATGTTGTGGATGTTTCATATTATGTATCTCTGTCGGCAGTTAAGACACATTTCAATGGACTGCATGGTATAACTCCAGTTCTTACGTAAATAACATTGCAGTTCTCACAAACTCGACAATTACTGATAATGGATAATTGATATGTGTACACTTCTACTATAAATGATAAATGTTAATGATGTTTTGTGAAACAAGCAATAAAAGACTACAGATATGTCTTCTTGGCTTTTTGGGTTTCGTGCAGATTGTATACTCTATGTATCTTTGTATTGTTTAGAAATGTATACTGTAGTTGACATGTTTTTTATATTTGTAATAATCATATTTGTTAATTATGTATATTATTTAAAGCCAGTATTAACTCTATTTTGCAGTCTGATGTCACGTGTTATTATTCAGGGAACGGTAAATCGATGTATATATATCTATCTAATACTAATCTATTGTTGTAAGTAGAAATTAATATCATTACGTCATGAACAATCACGATATAAAGAGGTAACAAGTTATAAAGATAGATCCTTAAGCCTCACGAGACTCTTTCAGGATAAGTAGTTTTTAAACTTTCACTGATCACTTGGCGAAAAGCAAATGCAAAACATAAAACATAGTTTCGAGACTGGATATTAACAGTGAAATATAATAGTGAAATGTAACATTTGATTGATTCTAGAGAGATTACCTGATATTATGTTCCAGTATGGTCATCATACCTACACTATACATTGGTTAATTATGCCATGATATTATCTGAGTCAGTATCGATGAAAAAGCACATCACTGTAAAAGTCATTTAATGGTCATCTAGGTAGAATCAATGTCCATTTCTGTATAATGAAGTAGTTGCTGAAATGATCACATATGAAAATTTTATATTTTATAAGATATTATAGATATTTGTACTGTAGAAATAAAATATTCCATTTACATTGCTTGTTTTTTATTCTCTGTTTCTTTCCTAATGCTTCAACTCAACATATTGTTGGGTTTGTATTTATAATATTAGAATATTACACATATAACATAAGATTCAACCATGGTGCTCCAGGATACACATTTTACGTTATTGGACTTTTAAACAATGATACTCAATGATACAATTGTCACGTATTTGGCCTGTTGAACCACAGTACTCCATTATACAATTGTAATGTCATAAACCTGTTTTACCACAGTACTTCATGAACACATTGTCATGTTATATTCTTGTTTAACCATGGTTCTCCAGAATACAACTGTCACGTCGTTTGCTTGTTTAACTATGGTACTCCAGGATACAACTGTCACGTCATTTGTCTGTTTAACCATGGTTCTCTAGAATACAAATGTCACGTCATTTGTCTGTTTAACCATGGTTCTCTAGGATACAATTTTTACTTTATTGACCTGCTAAACCATGGTACACAATGATACAAATTGATCACGTTATTGACCTGTTTAACCAAGGCTCTCGAGGATATAATTGTCACGCCGTTGACCTGTTTAGTCATAGTACTCCATGATACAATTGTCACGTTTTTGACATGTAAGCCATAGTACTCCATGATACAATTGTCACGTCTTTGACATGTAAGCCATAGTACTCCATGATACAATTGTCACGTCTTTGACCTGTTAGCCATAGTACTCTATAATATAAGTGTCACTTCATTAACCTGTTTAGCCATGGTACTCCTTAATACAATTGTCACCTCGACGTCATCTCGATTGTTTGTCTGTTTGTCCAATCAAAATGCTAAAAAAAATCAACTAGTTTGATTTTAACTTTTCCAGTGTTCTGATTGGCTGTTGGCAGTTGATTATCACGTTCTGAAACCCTCGCGGAGTTGTGCAACAAAAGCAGTTGTGTGGGAAAGGTATTTTAACCATGGTACTCCATTATAGAATTGTCGCGTCATTAGCCTGCTATATGCGTACCATGGTTCTCTAGGATGCTATTGTCGCGTCATTGACCTGTTTAAACATGGTACTCGGCGCACAATAGAACAAATGGTCCGATGTATCAATCTGATGAGTAACATAAGACTGAATAAAAAAAGACGTTGGTCACATAACATATGAAGTACCAAGTAATAACATGGTTAATAAACCAAGTACAAATGTTAATGTTGTAACGTTTGATACTGAAAGACACAATTGTATAGTTCCATGTCTAATCTTACTCATTTATATCGCCCTGTGTACGGAGATATCACAAGGGAGCCAGACCATCCTTCAAATATACAGAGTGGAGAGTGCACGTGCTTTGTCTTACAGACCAGTTGTATGGCCAATGAAAACACTGTATATCTGTTCTCACTTTAGATATCTTATCAACTTGTACATGTGAAGATACGAGATAATGTGGCAGGAATTGTCAGACACAGTACTAGATGTGTTTATCGTGGACGTTTCATTCATGTCCAATGGACACTGAGAGATAGCGTGTTCGTGGGGAAAAGTAAAGCTGTTTACCCGCATTTTCGACGAACAGTATGATTTTACCCCCTGTGCTAAAACGAAGCTGCGAGAGGCATATTGTAATAACGCTGTCCGTGTGAATTAAGTGTGAGGTCCATTGGTTCCTTGTGACAAGACCTCGCGCGAGATTGCAAATGAAATAGCTACATGTAGGTTAAAAGTCAAGGTCACAGCCACTATACATTGTAATTGAAAACCATTTTCCAGACATTTAAGAAGTCAATGTTTATCTGGTTGATGTCACACTTGGTCAATTTTTTCCCATATAACAAGACCTCGCATGGAATTGCAAATTTAATCACTAGATCAAAAGTCAAGGTCACTGTTACTAAATATAGAAAATCAGTTTCCTGCATTTAAGAACTAACCGCTTATCCATTTTTTTCAAACTTTGTCCGTTGGTTCCAAGTGGTAAGACCTACACCACGCGATTGTAAATAATGTCACTACATGTACAACGTCTAAAATCAAGGTCAATGTCACTATAAATTAAACAAGAGCTGTTGGAGAACAGCATAACTCGCATCTTAAAAGCCTTTTTTAAATGAGTGTGAATCGTAATGCAGGCGTCACACTGTCCCGAAATTGACACCGGATGGCCATACGAATATGGAATTTTGAATTTCGCACGAAGATGGTCCCGAACTCGGTCAACAGCCAATCAACAGCCGAAGCAAGTACGATGCCTACAGAAGGTCAAACGATGGCACCCGAACCACACACGAAGGCAACACGATGTGAATTTTTATTAAGTAGTTTACCCGCAGGACACACGAAAGCCACACGATGGCTACACGACGTCGTATTGAGAGTACGATGCGTTCGAACTACATTGTATGTCACGAAGGCGTCACGTGACCTCCCGATGGTATAAAACCTTCAGCCGACCGTGGGAAATTCAATTGTTGATCGGAGATTATTGGGAACAGAACAAACAGTACATTTCAACTTTACGAAGTGCAAAATGAACACACAAAATCAATACGAAAATGAACCTTCGGAAGGTCTTTCGGCAATTTTTTGGCATACCAAAAAGTTTGCCATTGCTCACGTTGTTGCAGCTGGAGCCTGAGATACTCCACCGGCGGTCATAATGCCCTCACGAATGGCCCGATGTTTTTACGATCAGAGCCGAATTTGAACATTTCCTTTATCGTGTGTTCATCTGGTATCAGTTTAGGGACAGTGTGACGCAAGTATAATGGGGCCATTACACGATGTCCCATCTTAGATAATGGATCGGCAAATGACATGTGGCAGGTTGTTGTCACAGTGCTGTAAAACATCTGAATACCAAATTTAGACAAAATCGGGCAATATCTAAATTTGGACATATCAAAGGCCTTGGTCGTTATCTTTTGATAATAATTCGGGGAAAAATCATACACAGTTGAGATTGCAGTGTCATTATACATCTGTATACCAAATTTGAACGCAATCGGACAATATTTAAATTTCGACCAATCAGAGGCCATGGCCACCATTTTGGATAATTAACAGATCTAACCAAAAAATTCCAATATGATTGCATTAAATGAACACACCTCAAAACAACCTCCATTCAAAATAGCAGCATACTAGTGTACATAATAATTTATTGATTGAGGCATAGAAAAGCCAAAGTCATTTTGACGTCAAAATTGGAAATCTTTTTTAAAATATATTCCCGATTCACTCCATGTAATGAGTCTTAGACCCCAAAACTACCTTCATGTCTAATATCAGCATCCCAGTACACATATTTGATTGTATATTAGTGCATTTCAACACTTGCAGCAATAACTTTAACCTGGAAAAAGTTGATGTCCCAAAACATGTCAAAATTCAGGTGTTTTTTTTTTTTTTTTTTTTTTTTTTTTTTTTAAATTTTGGCAATTTCACTCTTTTAAATGAATCTTATATCCTCAAACTATTTTCATGCCAAATACCACACATTTGATTGTATACTAGTTCATTTAAACTTTAATCTGGCAACGCTAACGCCGACGCCAACAGCAACACCGACGCCGGGGTGATTCCATAAGCACCCTTTCTTCGAAGGCGAGCTAAAAATTGGTTTCTGTGCTTTTAAAAACTGTACTTCGAATAGAAAATATGTTTCCGGGCGTTTAAGGACTAACCTTGTATCCATTTGATCTCAAAGATGGCCTATACCTTCCTTGTGACAAGACCTCGCATGGTATTGTCTGTGGCGGGATATCGGTGTTCTTTGAACACCTTGTTTGTTTTTGTTATATTTCCAAGCCAAGATAAATCATACCTAAAATATGTGTTATTCTACGTGAGCTTAAGTTTTAAAAATGTGAGTAGTGTTTCAAACAAAAACAGAATTTGCTTTTTGACGTGAGCCATCATGTGTACCGAACGACAATTTTGAAACAAAAATAATAAATTATGTGATAAATGTTGATGTATATAGGATCCATGCATCTATTATTGTCAGCTGTGTAGAGGAACCACGCATCTATTATTGTCAGCTGTGTAGAGGAACCACGCATCTATTATTGTCAGCTGTGTATAGGAACCATGCATCTATAATTGTCAGCTGTATAGAGGAACCAAACATTTACTATTGTCAGCTGTATAGAGGAACCATGCATTTATTATTGTCAGCTTTATTGAGGAACCATGCAACTATTAGTGGGGAACAATGCATCTATTATTGAAAGCTGTATTGAGGAACCATGCATCTATTATTGTCAGCTGTATTGAGGAACAATGCATCTATTATTGTCAGCTGTATTGAGGAACAATGCATCTATTATTGTCAGCTGTATTGAGGAACCATGCATCTATTATTGTCAGCTGTATTGAGGAACAATGCATCTATTATTGTCAGCTGTAAAGAGGAACAATGCATCTATTATTGTCAGCTGTATTGAGGAACCATGCATCTACTATTGTCAGCTGTGTATAGGAACTGCGCATCTATTATTGTCAGCTATATAGAGGAACCATGCATCTATTATTGTCAGCTGTGTAAAGGAACTGCGCATCTAATATTGTTAGCCTGCATCTACTATTGTCAGCTGTGTATAGGAACCACGTATCTATTATTGTCAGCTGTATAGAGGAACCATGCATCTATTATTGTCAGCTGTGTAGAGGAACAATGCGTCTATTATTGTCAGCTGTATAGAGGAACAATGCGTCTATTATTGTCAGCTGTATAGAAGAACCATGCATCTATTATTGTCAGCTGTGTAGAGGAACAATGCGTCTATTATTGTCAGCTGTATAGAGGAAGCATGCATCTATTATTGTCAGCTGTATAGAGGAACCATGCATCTATTATTGTCAGCTGTGTAGAGGAACAATGCATCTGTTATTGTCAGCTGTAAAGAGGAACAATGCATCTGTTTTTGTCAGCTGTAAAGAGGAACCATGCATCCATTATTGTCAGCTGTGAAGAGGAACCATGCATCTATTATTGTCAGCTGTGTAGAGGAACAATGCATCTGTTATTGTCAGCTGTAAAGAGGAACA
>JAUMGZ010000001.1:69659-80105 GCA_032359645.1 Pododesmus macrochisma | reverse complement strand
CCTGCCAAATTTGGTTGAAATCTGCCCAGTAGTTTCAGAGGAGATGTCGTTTAAAGCAAAAGTTAACCACGGACGGACGAAAGAGGGGATTTTACTTCTATTATTGTCTATTTGTTGTGTGTGAAGTTTCATTGATTTGTATTGAGTATTTGACAAGTAATTTTTAAAAAAAAAAGTGGTAAAAATGGCACAATCGGGGTACTGTGACCTTACATGTTTTCTGAAGAATATATGCATATGGTTCTCCCTATGTCTCGTGTGACATGACCCAGATTCATGAAAAGATGTGTTGATCTTCCCTTAAACTCATGTTTAGGTCATATCAAGGCGGTGTCTGCTTGTGACAGTGCGCACTGATGGTGACATTAAAGTCTCACTGAAATATCACGCCGCGTCACAGACATGATACTTCACGCGGTCACATTATAAGGACACCGAGCCAACCACTGTCACCAGTCCTCCTCCTACCCAGTGATACTGAGCAATTAGCAGGGAACGAGAGGATTACCCAATTTTAACATCTTAGGTTTGACGAGACCCCAGCCCGGAATCAAACCAACTTGTCTACCAGACCAAAGCTCAACCCTGGGCCACCCTATCACATAAAAAGTGTATATTCTTTAATATTCCTTTTACTGCCAACATACAACTTGCTGAATAATATTTTATTCATTAAGTTGTGCTAAATATTCAATTACACGATCATATTAGACGACAGATATTGAGGTAGATTTGGAATGGTTCATCATGTAAATATTTTGTGTCGTCATTCACTCCATGTATACATCCGCGGTCACCTCAAAGGTAGAACCAAGATTCTAATGTCAGTCAATATATTGGAGCATAGCCTATACAGTTACATGCAAACTTACCAAAACCTGCTTGCATATGTCTTTAAGTTCATTTGTAATTGTAGTTCTATATGCTGCAATGACAGACTTCTTAGTTTCTTCCGTCTTGTCCTGTTCTTTTTGCTCAATACTTGAAATGACCCTCCATGCAGACCGGCGTGCACCTACGACATTTTTGTAGGCTACCGACAGCAAATTACGCTGCTCATTACTTAAGCGCTTTTCCCTCTCCACCAGCTCCTTCATCGACTTTGCCATATCTTCATAACGTTCAGCTTGTTCGGCTATTTTGGCTCTAATAACATAATCATCTACAGTTAGGCTTTCTCTGTCGATCGTATCCATTTTGTCTGATTATTACAGGAAACGCTCGCGCGGAAGACAGATATTTACAACAGTGACATCACTTTCTACATCCGCACTATAGATAATGATATAAAAAACAATTTTAGAAATCTTAAACAGAGAAACAAAAATTTCTTTAATGGATATAAGTTGTTAATTGATTACTAAATGTAATTAACAGAATTTTGAATTATTATCGTAAACCAAAAGATTCTTTTTTTCCAATTGGGACTATATTATGCACATTCTCGCACCTGTTTAAGCGGAGTTCTCCGCCCTTGGTTTTAGAATTTCGGGGATTCTTCTTTCGAAACCAAGGAAGGCATATGACGTCATTGTTGCCTGGCAACTGCATGATATCAGGTTAACTCGGACCAACAACAACTCGAACGAAGACAACTCGATCCGAACATATAACTTGGACGTGGTTAAAAATGACAAAGACAACTCGGACCAGGATCCAATAACCAAGTAAATTCAGAACGACAACTAGAACTGATCAATAAAGTGTTTTGTTTGTGTTTTTTATGTGTGACATTTAATGAATATCATAATTAAAAAGTGAAAGAAGAAACAAATATGTATAGTATTTTGTCTGTTTACATTGCTGTATTTTGCATATGTCTTTACAAGAACTATCAAAACTATTTAGTACAAGCTTGTGCAGATCGGGACTCTGCTCTTGGACCTCTTCTATTTTTCTTTTTATAAATGACATAGTCGATAATCTAAACAGTTTATCTCGTTTTTTTTTTTTTTGCGGATGACACATCTTTTTCTGCATCTGATCAGTTAAGACATACCATGGCTGTAACTACCTATGAGGCAGCCGAGGCAATTGCCTCGTCTGAATTTTGTTAGATTTCAAACATTAATAGTAGATTATTTTAAGAATACAAAAAATCTACAGGGTTTGCCTCAGCTGTTATGATACCCTAGTTACGGCCATGCATACAAGACTCGGTCAACAAAGACCTTGGTAAGATAAATAAATGGGTGGACAAAAACAAAAAAACAAGCCCTTTTTATATCTAATTCTATACCATATCCTTTAATTAATTTTCTTCTTAACGGTGAACAAGTCTAATTTGTTGATCATCATAAACATCTGGTCCCCATTTCACAAAAAATATTTTGGACAATTCTTAGTCCTTAGTCAAATCTTAGGTATAGGAGCCGTGTTACGAAGAGTCATAACTTGTACTTAGGCCTCAGAACACTCTGAAACTTAGGACTGGTCTAAACTAAGGACTGCTCATGGGCAATCATAAGTCAATTCCTAAGTCCAAAGTCAATTCCGAAATAAAAATAACAACACAAATATAAACTAAGAATATACTTAGGACTGTCCTGAGTCTGTTCCAAAGTCATAGACTTAGGATTGTTTTGAATCGGGGGCGTCTGCGTCATAACTGTAGTTCATTAATTGCTGACCTATATATGGTAAATCTAATTAACAATGCTGGTTGTGATTGTGGACATCCGCGTGAAGATGCGTTCCATCATATTATGGAATATAACCGTTTTACTAATCAAAGGGTTCAGTATTTAGAGCCTCTTTCTAATCATATTAACTTTTCACTGCATTTACTCTTATATGGCTTGTTGCGGGTGCCAATAATTTGTTTATCTTAAACTTACAGAAATTTATCATGACACCAAACAGATTCCCGACTCATCGAACAAGTAGTTGTCTGCTTTAATCCTAATGTCTATCTTTCAACTTCTATTGACCTTTTCATTTCATTAAATGCAAATATATATATATAAATTGTGTGTCATTGTATATCAAATGAATTATGTGTTATTTACACGCCATCTTGATTTATATGTACATTTTTTATGTTTATATGTTATGTTAAAGAGAGGGCTTATATAAGTTGTTTTAACCTATGTGCAATCCTTTTGTTTAAATGACAATAAACTATGTTTAAACTCAGAACTGAAAGTTTCTGATTATGCCAAAAACACTTAGTGTTTTGTCTGTCCATTTAATTTGGTGGTTAAAAACATACGATTGACCAGGTTTTGGCATCAATCAAATATGGCAACCGTGGCTTCTATCTGGTGTTTGGCTGCGACATTTTCGACTTCTTCTCAGGAACCAATAATCAGATTGTTGCTAAATTTTTATGTAGATGTCCCTTACATGGTCCCCTTTAAAATGTATGTCCAATTTTGCCGAATTCCACCCAATATGGCCGCCATGACTTCTGATTGGCTGAGATATTTTTCCACTTCTTGCCAGGGGCGTTGGTAAGATTTTCACAAAAAAATTAATGTATATGGTCCTTGCATGGTCCTCTTTCAAATCTATGCCAGACGTTGACTCAGACATGGCCACCCTGGCCTCTGATTGTATGAGACCTATTCAACTTGTCAAAAATCGTTGATCAGACGTAGATGTAGGTCCTATATGGTCCCCTTCCAAAAAGATGTAACAGGTAAACAGAGAACTATGGAGTCTATACCTCATTTATGTTTCTAATTGACCCTAAGGTTTGTAACAACAGTTTGTAGTTTGAATTCAAAAATGTAGTCAATTGCACAATTAGTTCAAACCATAAAGTTATTTTAATGAATTTATCTAATAATCAGTGTCCTTGAGATTCCACCGTACTACGTTGTGAAAAATAAAAAAATATAAGAAAATATATAATACTAATAAGAAAATATACAATACAAATGAACAAATATACAATACAAATGAACAAATATGTAATACTAGTAAAAACATATATAATACTAATGAAAATAATGTAATACAAATGAACAAATATAATACAAATAAACAAATATATAATTATTATACTAAAAAAAATATATAATACGAATGTGAAAATATACAATGCAAATAAGATAAATATACAATACAAATGAACTAATATACTATACTATACGTTTCTTTGTGTTGAAAAAAAAACCAGTATCCGGCGCTTCTTTCAATTTCGATCAATTTCGACTTTGATAATGATTTTTAAAATCTTAAAAACACAAATGAATAGTAAAGATAACAAATATTTCCTCCAATATGTTTGCCTGGAACATAATCCGGTAAATTTTTAGATAAAGATCAAATACGATAAAATTCAACAACATTGGTGCGTAAATCGGGGATCTTGTGAAGTGTTTGGATTAACTACGAGTTTTAGCAGATAAATTTGGTAAGAAATCATTCTTTAGACATTCTTCTTTTTTTCAAGCAAAATTATTTCAAAAGAAAATAAAATAAATAATTAACATACCTTGTATCCTCGATCGGAGAATAGCAGTTATCAACGGCACGGAATCACAGTATATTGAAGCGTTCGATAGACGAAGGGTTCGATCCCCGGCGGCCGCGGCCGTGAAACTGAAGATGCTAAATTAGGTAGCCTTCTCGCTCAGTATTTCTGGGTAGAGGAAGGCCGACTGGTAGGTTCGGTGTCAGGATAGTGTTATTGAGTGAAGTATCATGTCAAAGTGTCTGCGGCGTGATATTCCAGTGAGGCTGCATTATTTAGTCGCCATCAGTGCACAATGTTACAAACCGACCCTGTTTTTACAGTTTTGATGTAGTTTAAACAAGAGTTGAAGGGACGTTTTTAATTGACTTCACGCTTATCAAAATTATCAATAACACACACTAATAAGCACATTTCTTTATTTGATTGATCAGTATTGTCGTTTTTGTCCTTTGAACTTGTCCGAATTATCTTTGTGCGAGTAGTCTTTGGTCCGAGTTGTCCTGTATTCCACGATGTATATTTTCAGTTTATGTAATTATCAATGCTTTGAATTATCATTATTTTTTTCTTGTTGATATGAGAAAATCAAATCTTCTGCAGATATTTTTTTTATTTATATTAGTGTTTTACAATTTCAATTTACAAATATAGTCAGATTCCCGCATACGTTTGCTATCGCATTACAGAGTAATGCTAATGGAATGCGATAGCAAACGTGTTCGGGAACCAGACTAGGACAGCATTGATTTAAAAACTTCCGTTTTAACTACTTCACGTGGTTCCGCTTCTCATTTGCTGATTTAGGTTTACAACACGATGCCGAAATCGAAGAGAGATAAAAAGGGTTTGTTTAGCCACACAATTGAAAAATAAGAATGAAATAATTATTTTTTAAATTTCTGTGTTATAAAACTAATGTATAAGGGCATGTTGAAAAAAATGTTGATGTAAAAAACTTGAATTATTTACAAATGTGTAGAACTAGATCTATAGGTTGGGGTTTCACGTCCCTTTAACTCGCATAAAGGTCATGTTGAGACGGTGTCTGCTTGTGACAGTGTGCTGCACTGATGGTGACTTTAAAAGGCTGTCTCACTGAAATATCACGCTGCAGACACATTGACAGGACACTAACTGGGTCACATCATCCTGACACCGAGCCAACTAATCCTTCTCCTACCTCGTACTGCTAAGCACTAAACAGGGAGCAAGAAGATTGCCTAATTTTAAACGTCTAAGGTTTGACGCGGTTGAGATCAAACCTGTGCCTACCGGATCACAAAGCAAATGCTCTACCTCTGAGCCACCACGCCTGTACAAATGTAGGTGTAAAGTTCAGTAAACTTTATACATTAACATATTCTCATGGTGTAGCATGACATGGTGCATGTACTTGATGTCAGAGTTACTCCAACAATATACTTAATTTTTTAGATTTATTTTTAGTCCATCTGTACCAAAGGTCAAAGGTGGACTAGTACTTTTCCCATACAAATTCTGTCTGTCGTTAACTTTTCACATTTTCCACTTCTCTGAAACCACTGGACTCGTTTCATCCAAACTTGGTAAAAAGTAACCCTTGGGGAAGGGGACTCGGATTTATTCAGTTGAAGGGGCTCAGCCCTCAGGGGACCGAAAGGGGAATATATATTTGATAAAATTTCAAAAATCTTCTAAAAACAAGAAGGCCTAGCCTTGAGTTAAAAATTTGTTTGGCAGTAACTTTAAGGCATGGAGAACCAATTTTGTTCAAGGCGTGACCCTGGGGTCAAAAATAGGTTATACATTTTGGGGTCAAGGTTCAACACTATATATATATAGCAAATATGTTAACATTTCACATTTTCGACTTAATTGTCACAAAACAACTGGACCAATTTCATCCAAACTTTGAAGAAGGTATACCTTGAGGAAGGGGATTCAGATTTGTTCAAATGATAGGGCTCAGCTCCCAGAGGGCATCACTTAGGGGGTTCAAATTGGGATATTTTGAAAAAATTTCAAAAATTTCTTTTAAACTAGATGGCCTAGAGCTTAATGCTTTAGTATGTAGTAACTTAAGGTCATGGAGAACCAAGTTTGTTCAAGGTGTGACCCTGGGGTAAATAAAAGGTATTGCATTTAGGGGTCATTGTTCAACACTATATATATAAAGAAGACCTAAAAAAAAAATATGTGTTTCCGGTAACCCGACCGCCCTAGTTTGTGCCCCCGACCCTAACTTTTTTATGGCGTCGGCAAACAAAACAAAAAAATCCGGAATTTCTGCGTTTTCCGTCGCCGATTTGCATTTTAGTGTTTTTAAATCGCTCTCCGGTGTGGAGGCCCATTATCACCGTGGACTCACTGCTATTATACAGTGACCCTATGGCAACAGGAAATGAAACTGTTATATAGATGACAAGTGTTGTTAAGAATGTTTCTTTATTTTTTAAAATCTACAAAAAAGTTTTTTGGTTTTCTTTTGTTGATCTCTGGACAGAAGGTCAGATGTTCTCTGTTCTTCAGAAATAACAGCTTCAATGTCTATATTGTCTCTAAATGTTCTGACACCAATCTCAATAGTCATCTGTTTGGGGGTATATACAGTACAGGCGCCGTGATTTGTCAAGTGATCACCCCCACCGCGGAAAATCAGAAAAATATCACTCGTAGGGCCGGGCAGATCGCCTGCAGATCGCGGTGAAATCACCGGCAGTTTCACCGGAATATTGCTAGTAAAGCTCATATAACTCGCAGTGGTGACGGGTGAACAAGATTAGCTCTGACAGCGTCGTCGGTAAACCTGTCAATCACTTCGTCAGTAAGCCGGTCAATAAATCTATGCGTGTTGTTTTTTCATTTACCTGTATGGCGCAGTATTTGTACGTTTGTAATGTTATAGAAAAGTGCTTGTGTGTCTTTGTAAATTTATGTTTCAAAACCTGGAAACAAGATCATTTTAGATTATCGGCTCAGAGAACACAATAGTTTGTCTATGTGTATCCCGCACACGTGTGTGATCTATGTACAAAAATCAACATAAAACAATGAACTTAACGAATAGTGTTGTCTATGTAGTGTATATATGCACACGTTTTATTGACCAATTTATTAGTTACATTAAATAGTATTGTGTTGGTAAAATGCAGCATTATGTAAAATATACATTGCCGCCATTATTCAGGTCGTGTAACATTCTATTTATACGCAAATGTGACCCGATTAAATAACAATTTAGATTAATGTCTAGAATTAATACATATTTATCACATATTTATCTTACGATAACGATTAAAGGTCTATATTGGCAGTACCTGTTTGTGTCTACAGTATGCGTAATGTAAACGGATATAATGTGTGCTAAATTGTCTTTGCACAAACTACAACATCAGGCGGTCATGTTGTGTACAGGTAACGCGAGTGCCTGTTAGCATGCAATGTACTGTCGTTGGCATGTGTGTATTGGCATGCGTGTATTGATAAATGTGTGGCGGAAATGCGTGCCTTGATTCGACATGTGAACCCCAGTTTCTGGAAAGTACAAGGAGATCCGGGAAGGTGATGAATATTGAAGTCAAAATACACGAAGTATTACTTTGTTCATTAAGGTAAAGGTGTAAACTACAACTGTAAGAAGTAAATAACATTTTGACGTGAAACAATGCGTGCCATAGAAAATCAATCGTCACCGTCATCTATCAAATCAAGCACATTTCGATATCGTCAGAACACCGATACATGTAAAATACGACTGCCCATAATGGCAAACACACAATGTGACAAAAACAAAGGATAAACAGAACGATTGACTTTGACAAACAAAAAAATCCGGCGAAACAACAGTTAAGAAAGCTATACAGAGTGCCGGTTGGAAGGCTGGGAAGCGAAGATATGATTCGCGATGCAAACAAAGTAAAGAGAGTCGAGTTTTGTAGAGAGCTTCTGTCTTCTGATGAACAGTTTGATGATGTCATATTTACAGACGAGACAACAATTCAGTTGCACGACAACAAGTCGGTTTGTTACAGGCGTATCGATGGGCCCGCAACAAACCACTGCAGACCTAAACATCCCTTTAAACTACATATTTGGGCAGGTATAAGTAGGAAAAGAAGTTTTATACCAACAATATTCTGAGGAGAGTGTTACTTCCGTTTCTATTTAAGAAATTCCCCAATGGTCATCGTTTTGTTCAGGATAACGATCCCAAACATACGTCGCTGTACGCATGGTCATTTATGGAAAGACATAATATAAACTGGTGGAAATGGCCAGCAGAGAGTTGTGACCTCAATCCAATTGAAATGGTATGGAATCAACTGAAAAGGTCCGTTGTCAAGAAGGAACCATCAAACAAAGACGACCTGATGACAGCGATTCAATCATTTTGGCGCGACGAAAGGACGACCGAATTGTGCGATAAGTACATGGACCACATTTTCAAAGTTGTACCAGTGTGCATTCTCGTGAAGGGACAAGCTACCGCAGACCTTCCAGGTCGCATTTTCACGGAAAGATCTAGGGAAAAGAGCATCAAACATTTCCAGATAATGCTACAAAACCAAGACGTCGCAGCGCGAGTATGTTGATTCATAAACTAAGAGATTGACAACACGTGTTTAAAACATGTACTTACTAAACAACATAATTCAATGATATTGTTGGTTGGGAATATTTACTTAATGCATAGAGTTTTTCTTTGTCGTATATATCATATTTTTCGTAAATATTTCACAATTGATGTTTTAATAATATTGGGAAATCGTTATATTTTGTTTTATACATGTAGCTCGGGTATTTATATGGAGAGAGAGTTATTACTGTACGTCAATTTATGTCTTTAAATTGTATGAAACAGTTTCAGTTGATATATCAATCTTAATCCATAATTATTTTATAATATAGAAAATAAACTTGTAGGGTTAGGGCTTGTAATGAGAAATGAGATAAACGAAATTGAAGCAGTTGTTATTGGTATTGTTGTAACTATTAATGGAATTCTGTCAATATAATAATGTAGCCATTCTTACATGTATTTGCCAGTTGCAAGAATGATTTCTTAAATATTTTGTAAAATTGTTTTCGACGAAAAGTTTAATGCTTTTGTATAGTTAAATAGGTTTCGTTAAATATCGTCGCGAAAATCGTCTTATGTCAGTTTTGCTGAATGTGTAATCTATGTATAAATGGTTATATTTATACATTTTATATTTTACGAAAAACTTTACAAATAATATTTTGATTATTCAAAATGTAAGACGTGCATACATGTATTCATGCAAACATTTTCGATGGTATATAAATATAATATATGTGAACTTACCTTTGTTTTGTTGCTTTCTAGGCGTCTTCGTTTTGACGGTTGTTCTGTCTGTTTCTGGTTTTGCGATTTCTTTCCTTTGTTTGTTTTCTTCATGATCACTTGTTCTGTCTGTGGTGGCTTATTAGAAATATTAGGTTCTTTTGATTTCTGTAATGATTTAGCAAGGTCCGCGTAATTTCCACTTTCTTACACTAATGCATCATCTGATTCCTCGCGTTTTCTACCCCACTGTGTCGAATAAATCTGACCATCCTTAATTCGGCCATCATAGAAAATTCTGCTTCTTGGTACAATAAGCAAAGCTTCATCGTTTGTAAATTTCACTAAAAAATTCGACGTCTCACGGGTAAGTGCTCTCGTAGACATTTTGTTTGTTATAACTTGGATGAAATATTTGAAGGTTTATATATACTGTAATATTATCCGAAAAACAGGCCATGGCATTTTGAGTAAATTTTAACGAGCAGTTAATTGTTAAGTAAACTCTCGTTTTGAAATTAGTTAAAACACCGCTACTCCTTTGTAACAAAAGCAAAACATTCACGGGTAATTTCACACCATACTTGCAGAGATGGTTTCAGCAATTAGATGTGTTGTTTTTAATATTCACCTGTAGCAGGAGGGGATTTTTACCACCTAAGTAACATGTATAAAACATATTAATTGTTGTGGGAGAGCAAATACCAAACACAGTGAAAGGGGCAACAGTTGAAAATGT
>JAUMGZ010000001.1:57251-67902 GCA_032359645.1 Pododesmus macrochisma | reverse complement strand
CACCTAAATAATAGCAGCATGGTTATAAAGTGCTTGTAAAGAACACCTAAAGTATAGCAGCATGGTTATAAAGTGCTTGTGGAGAACACCTAAATAATAGCAGCATGGTTATAAAGTGCTTGTGGTGAACATCTAAATTAAAGCAGCATGGTTATAAAGTGCTTGTGGAGAACACCTAAATAATAGCAGCATGGTTATAAAGTGCTTGTGGAGAACACCTAAAGTATAGCAGCATGGTTATAAAGTGTGTGTGGGGAACACCTAAATTATAGCAGCATGGTTATAAAGTGCTTGTTGTGAACACCTAAAGTACAGCAGCATGGTTATAAAGTGCTTGTGGAGAACACCAATTTAATCAGAATGACAGAACAAGTCTAACAGGCCTAAGTACAAAAAATCTCTACTCCAGACTGAGAAAAAATTCCTTTATATCACAAAATAATATATCTCAATTGTTTTATCACACAGCTATATACATTAAATTTTCAAGAATAAAAGAAGTCTTGATAATTTTTTTAATATTATAATTTTCTTTTAATCCCTTACCTCTTCCTTGCCTACTGGGGTGCCAGGCACAGCCCCTTTCATTTGGAAATTCTCCACACCAGCAACTCCCTCTAATGGGTCGATCACAACATTTGCATTCTTCTTTGGTGCTTCTGACTTTTCAAAATTGTTTTCTCTTTCTTCTTTCAATCTGAAAATAAGTTTTGTAACAGTGATTTCTTCAGAGCATGTCTTCATCTTAAACATGTTATACCAACGTATATATAATGTCAATTATTCATGATTTTGTGCATGCAAAGTAAGCCATATTAATTCATAACAAAATCTGGTCAGACATTTATTCTGTATACCCACAAAAGTTGAAGAATAAAAAGGTTTATAAGACAATAATATACAAATTTAAAGTACAATGTACAAAATATACCATTTTGTTACAAATGATTCTTATAACTATAGTGTTAGCACAATGGTCACCTGTGTTGAAGGCAAAGCTATTTTGATATAAAATATATGTGTAAAAACCTTTTTATAAAATCTTCCTTTGCAATCTGAAGTCGCAGTTGTTCACCTTTCCATTTGCTTTTGTTGTACACAGAAAAACCTAAAAAAATTAATAAAAATATTAATAATTAAATAATATAAAAATATTTTACTAACCAATTAAATATTAAATTAAAGTTTCCTCTTGAAAGTGACAATTTAACAAGTAGTTCATTGGTAATGCAGATTCAATAATTCTTTTTTCTATTATTACTGCATCACATACGACAACTATGCAATGTTACACACTTGGCTTTTTCTTGTCTGTCATTCTACAAAATGTAAATATTGTTCATTCTGCTTTAAAAATGTTATGCATGCCTTTAAGGCAGGTTTGACTGTATTATAAACATCTTACAAGTTTTAAGGTTTTCATCTGTCGCTGTAAAATCCATGTAGGCAAAAGTTTTCTCTGGAAAACCTGGTAAAGAATAAAAACATTCAATGCTAGTATTACAAATGCTGAGTATATTATTCTTTTCAATTGCAATTATCTTGCATTTTACTAAAAAATATGAATGCATTGAAGAGAAATAATGCTCAAGGTTTTGACACAGTAATGTGTGTCGAGTAAAATAAAAGAATAATTGGTTGACCCTGATTCTTGTTGTATAAATGCTGTTCAGTGAAATATAAAGTAGTACTGTTTTTGACGAAACCCTTGTCTTTTCTTTTATCCTACCGGTAATGAAATAAAAATATTTTTTATGAAGATTTACCATTTTCACCTTTCTTCTTTTTAAGCTCAACATTTTCTACTTGTCCGAATTTAGAAAATCTTTCTTTTAATTCATTCTCTGTTATACCAGTAAACAATCCACCAATGTACACTCTTTTCTTGATTGTTGCCATATTTGCAAAGAACTTGTCTACAAATTCTCAAGAGAATCCAAAATATTAGGCATCTAGGCTAACTGTTTACATATAGCCTTTCAAATTACTTGTCATCATAGCATCATCTGCAAAAAGAAATATTAGAAAATTAATTACAAAATAAAAATTGGTGATGTATTTGCCCAAAAATGTGAACATTTTTTATTTATTATTTAGTATGAAACAACTCCAAGAAAACTTGTTTTTGTGTGAAACCACTAAGATTCCTTTAGTCTTCTGTGTACTCTACACAAACATCTGTTTCATAAAGCTCAACTAAATCTGGAAGTAACTGAATGTGTATTTTTGCATTTAATTAGGGTGTCATATATGTATACTATAACGTTACATATCTGAGGCACAGTATACAAAAAGTAAGAAGAACAAGTGAAAATGCACCTTTAGAAGCAAAATGATGCCTACAATGGTGTCGAGATGCTTGTTTGTTTGTTTGTGTTATATAAGGGCTTATTGTCCGATCAACAGCTAAGGTCATAAACGGACGTGCCAGTTTTACTGGTGGAGTAAACCGGAGTAAACCAACGACCTATGGCAAGTTTCTCTCACAATACCCCCCCCCACGGACGGGAATCGAACCTAGGAGGTGAAAGGCTCTTATGATTACAAGTCGGAGCCCCAGGTGTCGAGATGCAGTAAAAACATAAGACACCAAATAGGTTAAAGATAGATACGTTTTTCAAATGTATCGTTTTCAAAAAGACATCTCATTTATGTTATGCCAATATTGACTACTATCTTGTAAAGTTGAGAACCATCTGGGTGGTGTTATATATAGCTTAGAACTGGTGGCACTGGTTTTCAAGCACTGCATATTCATGAATACATATTAGCTATATATATAAATATCTGTATAGGTCTTCATTGAAAACGTACACATCTCATACATGTACATAGACATGAATATTCGGAAGGTAGGCAGACCTCACGCACTGTTATTCATGTTAATGCATTTGATAATGGCGGCCAGGTGAGACTATGATCAGCGCTTGCAGGATGATTTTCAGTGTTTTTGTTCTACATAGTAAAATTTAAAGGTATTAATAGATATTAGTATTTTGAGACATGTACATGAACAGGTAAGATCGAGTAATAAGAGCTGCCTATAGTCCTGAAACTCATGCCGCTATACAGAGTCATGACACCATGCTATATATAAATACAGGCGAAACTGACCTCCGACCGAACGAAACATCGAAAATCATCAAAATCTTGTTGGACCGCCTTTATCAAATGCAGTAGTCAAAACATATAACCAGCTAGAGCTCCAGACCTATAAGGCGCGTATTTGCGTAATTACGCATTAAAATAATTAAAACACACATTTGAATTGAAAACAGCACGTACAAGAACGTATTGGTAAAGTACGATACACAAATGAACTCAAATTCAAAGCGTACTCATCATTTGTTTGAACCAGATGTGGACCACAATCGTCCTAAAGGGCCTACAATGTAGTTGTTTACCAGTTTCAATAAAGTGCTCTGTAGACTAGAATTATTTTCATTTCAATCGAGGTCAATTCCATATATGGTTGATAGCGTACTAGTATTCCCATATATGAAGTGACCTCGTGTTCAAAATAAGGAGGCCAATGAATGAAGGTTTCTGGATTGAAAAGAAAATGGCAGAATATTGGACGATTTTCCTGCACTCGTCGCATTTAAGTGACCAAAACGATAGAAAAATACGATGAAGTGATTATTTTCTGGCGGATTCTAGTCAAAAAATGTTTCGGTGAATGATATATCAAGTGACAGTTTTGTATTCCTAAGCAAATAGATAAGATTGTACGTTTACTTTTTGTCGGCAGTAGAGGTTCGTTTGCGACGTCTTTTTAATAGCACGGATCTCTGCCCCTAAAACGAATATATCAGAAAACGGCATTCGTTCGAGGGGCCGAGGAATCTCGGCCTAGTCTTTGACAGACTTGTGCTAAAATACATATATGTACCGACTCTTTTTCTTGACAGGTTGTGGATATTTTGTAATTGATATCAAATAAAAACAATTGGGCACATAAAATGATTAAGTATACGAAACCAAAAGACGAGAAAGAAGACTTTTTTACCAACACGTGTTGCATCTTTTGGCCAAGTTTTATTTCATATCATAGTGAATTTGAAGCTTACTCATCTTGGTTTTATTTTGCCAAATGCAAAACACTTTTGCGATGAAGACACTATAGACTGGGAGCATAAAATTTACAAAGCTTAATAACGACTAAATATCAACATTTAAACATCACAACTATAGGAAAACTCAGTCAAATATTAAACAATATTTCCATCTTGCTTAAGCAAGTTTCAGTAGCGAAACCATCGGTCTTATTTCTCGAAAGCATCTTACCGGAAGCAGAGTTGATAAACCAAAACGAATTTCTCCTTTGGCGCGACAATTTAAGCTGAGGATTGTTTACAAACAGCAATCAATACAAACATGGAGTTGCACAATATATCTCCAAAGAGATTGGAACTGCACATACTATTGGGTTGATGTAAATGAAATTTCATCAAGCTTTTATCTTGAATTATACAGTGAGTTGTGCAATATCAATATGCTCCTCGAACATAATCATCAACATTGATGGAAAGAAGAAGATCACATGCAGTTGCGTGTGTTTTTCAGTTACTCAATAACAGATATACTTACAGATGTAATAAAGATCTGTGAAATAATGATGCCGTACTTTTATCTGCAATCTGTGGTTTATGATTATAATATATGCTGATATAAATATTGAACGATCCAACAGTAACTTGTCATTTTGCTAATTATTTTTCTAGGTAGTGTGCATGCTCCAATATAATAATTGTAAATGCTACAGCTTTCTTTTTATTTGTGCCCATTGCTGAGATCGAAAAATTACAATAATTCCGTGCACATACAGTACACACAGTTGGGTGGCACAAGTGTTGGCATATAATTAGCGCGATATATCGATGTTGTCATTAAGTAAAGTAAATGGTCATCAAATTATATATAAACGAGGCATATCTTGATAGATAGTTATTAATAGCATGTTTTACTTATATTATAAGTTTACATACCAAAAAACCGGTGCTGAGAAGTAGAGTGCTCCGTTCATGCTTGTTTTAGAATCCAAGGCAGGGGTTCGAATCCCAGCCCCGTAAAAACCTAAGACATTAAAAATTAGCGCTCCAAATTAAAATTAGGTATTCTTCTCGCTCCCTGCAGAGCTGCTATATAAGTGCTCATGATCAGCATTTCTGGACAGAAGAAAAACTGGCTGGCTCGGCGTTGGGATAATATATATGTCCAAGCAGTGAAGTATTATGTCATGATCAATTAAAATTGTCATTAATGTGTTCATTAAGACAGCACTTTTAAGTCGCCAGAATTATAAGTGGGCACTGTTTCAAGCAGACACCATCTCGATATGACTTAATATATATATACATGATCATGAGTTGAAGGGAAGTGAAAACCATATAATTAAACAAAAATGTACCAAATTTTTGTAATATATACTTCGTTATCTACACATGTCCTTCAATGTAGCTCGTACTTTTATTATATAATCAACAGAATCTTTGTGGTACACTGTTAATGTTGTACAAGCTCCAAATGTAGCATAACACATTAAGATACTCCAGATTTCAGTGACTGTTTAGATTTTCATGGGGGAAAATGTGAAGCAACATCTTAGGCCTAAAAAAAAAAAATTTGTGTTTCCGGTAACCCGACCGTCCCTTGTTTGTGCCCCCCTACGTATACCCTAACTTTTTTATGGCGTCGGCAAAATAAAAAAAAAAAAATACGGAATTTCTGCGTTTTCCGTCGCCGATTTGCATTTTAGTGTATTTAAATTGCTCTCCTGTGTGGAGGCTCATTATCACTGTGGACTCACTTCTATTATACAGCAACCCTATGGCAACAGGAAATGAAACTGTTATATAGATGACAAGTGTTGTTAAGAATGTTTCTTTATTTTTTGAAATCTACAAAAAAGTTTTTTGGTTTGCTTTTGTTGATCTCTGGACAGAAGGTCAGATATTCTCTGTTCTTCAGAAATAACAGCTTCAATGTCTATATTGTCTCTAAATGTTCTGACACCAATCTCAATAGTCATCTGTTTGGGGGTATATAGTAATAACCCTGTCTGTCCATCCCTCTGTTCCTTGTTTCTATATATTGCATATAAAACATAGTCATTGTAAAAGATCATAGTTCTTTGATTAACCTTGATTCACTTATGAACACTAGGGCTTATCCATATTGACGATCTGCACCCCCCCTAATAAAAAAAAAAAAACCTACCTACCTACCCTATTTTTGAAAAGGGTGTTACCAGAAACACATTTGTTTTTTTAGGCCTTATTACAATGACCTTCAGTGACCAGGGAACAGTCATTAACTGGAAGCGGGAGTTAAATTCGGAATTCCTCTTGACAGTACTTAACTTTACAACAGCGCACAATAGACCCGGATTATTCAAATGTGTGTCACACGCACTAATATTTAATGGGTGCTCTCTAGTCAACTGGTTCAACTGCACAGCTGTAGCTTTTGCATAGGAAATTTCTTAGACTGATCTCCGACCCTGAGCTTTGGAACTAGTGACGTGAATATGTTTTATGATACATTATTTGGTTTCATTTATCACTTTTGACTTAGAAATAATATAAGTTAGAAGATTTATTGCCTATTAGAAAAAATATTTCATTTTTGAAGTGAGTAATCTTAATGATGTTGAGTATAAGTAATATGTACTATAAGACAAAACTAACAAAAGCAAGCACAGCTATAAAATGCAAATAGATATGGAGTGACCAGTTATAACCAAAAATAGACAATTCCAATAAGTAGCCATAAAACCGATACCATTGATTACCACATCATCACAGCCAGTTTTTTATGTGTCGTGTGTGGACTTGCTCAGCCTGAAAATCAGACCTTAACTTATAGGTATAATGATCAGGACAAAGTCACTTATCAATTGATTTATATATAACAAGCAAAGAACCCTTCCAATTGACATCCCCAAGCCAAAACTTAGTAAGAGCACTATATATGGAAAATACTACACCTATATAACCAAGTAGCTACAATCATGTAGCCACATGGGATTGTCTCCTTGATGGAGAACAAAGAAGACCACACAAGACAATCTGAAGAGTTTACGGTACAACATGAAATGTATATCTGACCCACTTTATTTAGTAGTTCTTTAATGATAATTTATATAATGATATTTATAATACTTATGATTTATTATTAGCCAAAAGCTACAAATTTAAAGTGGCTTGGACCAATATGCCATGCTAATTCTTCATCAAGCTATATTTAGTTTTAGAGAGTGTTTTCTGTATTATTTACAATATTACTTTAAGGGAGAAACAAGATGAATGATGATGTTACAGTGTTGTCTAGTCTATGATCCTGTCTTATGGACACAAAAGTGTTCCATCTAATCTTGCTGTGAAAGTATTAAATTGTCCTCTTGAGCTATACACGAAGAGTACAGTTGCACTTATATATGATTTGTTTTTGTCAAGAAAAACCATGTTTAACATTGAACTTATATAATACCCATTAAGAACCAGATGTGGCTAAGTGTTTTGTTCCTAGTGATATATGTCATACTATTACTACCCTGTATCCCAAAGTAATCATTAGGCTGTCTATGATGACTGTTAATTAGCAAATCTGCCAACTGTACTTTTCAATTTGGATTTTACATATCATGCTTAATATTATGGACAAGTTTAACTTATTTAGATAAAAATCACACTTCTTCAGACACAAGTATTCAAACATATTAAAAAAGAGGCCCATTTGGACTTAAAATCTATCTGGTTGAAACATTCATATACTTTTTGGCATTTTAGTCAAATTTTTAAAATTAAAACAACTTCCCATCTAAAATGACTGATGACTGTGTCTCTACAGCCTCATCATTTGAACAAATCTGAAGTCCCTTCCCCTAATCAAGGATATTTCCTTTAAAGTTTGATTAAATTTGGTCCAAGATTTTCACTGCAAATTCTAAATGTAAATAGTAAACATATTTGTTATAGTATATAACTTTGACCCCAAAATGCGTAACCTAGGGTTACTACATATTAAAACATTATAAGCTCTAAGCCTTCTATTTTATTAGAAGATTTTTAAAATTTGGTCAAACTTTTCCTATTTTGGCCCCCTAGTTGCAACCCCATGGAGACCGAGCCCCATCATTTGAACAAATCTGAATCCCTATCCCCTAGCTAGGGATGCTTCCTACCAAGTTTTGTTCAATTTGGTCCAGTGGCCTTGGAGAAGAAATAAAAACTGTGAAAATTTAAAGATGCAACAACAACAGAGGGGGGTTTGTATGGGATCTGGTCCAGATGGACCAAAAAAGGCAACACTTCAGGCTGAGGCTAGCAGCCAAATTTCTTAGTTTTCTGGGGATTTCTTACATGTTGATTTTCAATTTTAAACATCAGCACATATCATGCACTAAGATGAAAAAAATTCATAAACATTCTGTATCTTAAAAGAAATGGCCTTGTTGATCAAACTGATACGCAAAAGGAATTTCTCTGGAATCTATATTCATTCCACTCTGCTTGTGAATATCAAACCAGATACAAATGGAGCAATTCAAACATCAAATCATTCAACAGAGGTCTAAACTGGTACAATTTTATGATGATTGATGTTTTATGCAATATGCCTGGAACCAAATATAGATTTGACAAATATTATCATGTGTGATTTTACGGATGTTTCTCAGTACAGTCCATTAAAAATGTAATCAAATGTCAAGGCCAAACAAAACTCATCTGTGTATTCCCTAACACAGCCAAAATCAAACCAGGTCCACTTGACAGATTTGCTTTGTTTTTTGTTTTTTGTTTTTTGTTTTCCTCCAATATCTATCTATGAATGAAGAATAAAAAATATGAGTTAAGCATCTTGAAATACAGTCCTACAACATACTTACTTTTATATTCTTAGTACTAGTGTACAAAATATCTTAATATCAAATTAGAACCACAATAGCATAAATGGCAATTACTTCAAGGCACAACTGGAAGTGAACATGCGTGCATATTTAATTACATATGGACTGGAAAATTTGAATCCGGATGAAACTTAAAAATGTACATGTACTTCTTAATTTTAAATACTTTATTTTGTAATTTCCAGGAGAAAACCTTAATTACGTTCTAATTCTAAAGTTCATTTAATCAAAACCTATCATTATTTTTGGAAGTTTTTAACTTAACAGATATATCACTCAAACAAAGGCACTTAAACGGTACATAATACACCTGTAAACAAGTCATTAAGGGGCAATAACTCTGATGATAACAGCCGGATAATACTGGTTATCAAACTGGTCCAGCTTTCATGGTAACAATTTTTTCTTGAAATTTGAAGTCAATCAGCTTATAATTACTCAAGATATTGTTCATTCCTGCTCCACAGACCACTGCCCCTGGCCCCCTTGATAATATGTTTTGTCTATAGAAGGGCATATAAAAATATTCCAATGTTTTTGGCAAATAATTTAACATACAAATACTGTAAATTTTTATTGTAGACCATGAAATATATATATGTTAATTGGAAGTTATACTTCTAGATTCTGAACTAGATTAATGTAAGAAAGATTAACCATACTGTACACAGTCTCAAGAATGCATTAAATCATAAATGACTAACGTGTCATTAAATCATTTAACAAAATTCAAAAAGTTCAACTACAAGTAATAATGAACCTAGCATAATACAACTTGATGACCAAGTTGTTTAGGATACATGGATATAACCTTCAAGTGGAGGTACACTATTACAGATTTGTAGTATATTTTGGAAATCACAAAGTATCAAATCTTTATACTAATTTCCGCAAGATGAAAGATAAGTTGTTAAATTACAAGTGATCTATTTATTGTTGTTATTGTGCATGCTTGAGATCACCTATGCCATTCTCAGTGTTTACCATGGTGTGCTTCTTTCATTAATAATTGTAGAGAGCTTTTCAACAGTAGCTGATACACACACAGTAAACATCCCTACCATCCACGCTAACAAACAAACAGATGCTGTGTAATCGCTATGGAGCACAAGGGCATCTCTAACAAAGAAATCATCCCAAAAAACGTCACAATGGCACAGCGGGATTATCAATAACGACATATCCAGGTGTAACATACATATTCAAATCTTCATCTTTCTGTGTTGAGAAAGGAATGCACCAAAACAACTGACATTTAAAACTGACATTTCAGTGAATTATTTTGATTTTGTTAGACAAGATTAGGCAATCAAAGAACTGCTATCTATAAGAATTAGCCATTAACCAATTGCACTCGAAACTGATGGTTCTTTGTCTGATTTTCTCATCTGTATTCTACAGGGATGGGAAACTCAAAAATTGAAAACTCCAGTTTCAATGAAGGAGATAAGAAAGCCATCTAGAAACTGAACAAACAAATTTTAAATCCATTAATATCAGTGCTTCCAAAACAACACTAGGAGTTGATATCTAAAGGAATAATGAGATTTGTTTTGTAAATTATATAGAATAGAATCTTCCCAAATATTAAAAATGGACTTCAAATATATGCCTCTTCTGAAGTCATTCAATCATTGATATAAATCCTGTTTCTATGTATTAGATTCATACTGGATACAAAAAAAGGATGCACCACGCTGTATGTATATATTTATATATATATATATATATATACTATGT